>LPNX010513664.1:451380-490255 GCA_001517045.1 Pseudotsuga menziesii | reverse complement strand
CCCAGGCTGAGTCCCCTAGTCCCAGACTAGGTCAAATTCCTGGTAACTAACCAGGTGCCTCCATTCAAAGAATGGCCCTCATCCCCAGGATGAGTCCCCTAGTCCTGGACTGGGTCAAATTCCTAGTAGCTGACAAGGTTCCTCCATTCAAAGAATGGCCCTCAACACTAGGCTCAGTCCCCCAGTCCCAGACTGGTTCAATTCCCTGGTAGAGTGAATAATTGTCCCACGTAGAGTGAATAATTGTCCTACATGGGTCATATTATTGTTGTTATAATATTTCGAATGACATGGATGGTTCTTAGGGCCTTTGTAAGGTTTAGGAATAAACAGCGAGGATGTAGGCCCTAAAATATTCATCTTTATGTCTAGTGGACATGCACATGGTTCTATATTACCTCACATGTCTTGTAAATGGAATCTTTCGCTTTCAACCAGGATATGGGTGCCATTACAATGTTTTTAGCATAGATTATGGGTTTTGGTTCCCTAACCATGTTGCACAAACTAAATCCATGGTATTTGCTATTATGCATGAAAGTAATCTTTTAGGGCTAATGCACCGAGAATGGGGCTCTAAATTGTCTTCGTAATTATCTTTCTATGCATAGGTTTAGAGGTTTGGAGGTAATATTGGTTGAGGATTAGGAATAAGGGATATGATTTCATAATGTTTAATAAAACAAAGATACCTTTGAAGTGACAACTATGATATAGGCTCCTCATCGGAGTAGCAACCACCTGGTGTAGTTCCCTGCTGAAATAGATTGGACCTCTAATCCACACTGTTTTAGGATGCTACCCCTCATTAATGGCTAGACAAAATATATGTGTTTGGATACTACCCGTACGAGGATCAAGGGATAAAAATGGATAGATATAATAGCTACCTAGTACAATTTCCCTTTGAAATAGAGTGGTTTTGGTTCACACTGCTTCGGGTTGCTACCCCTCATCAATGGTAGGAAAATGTCTACATGTTTAAATACTACCTGTAAGAGGATTAAGGGTAAACTTGGATTACAACTTCATACAACCCCAAATCTAGAGCACACTTGCATCCTCAAACAACTAATTGATAGAAAACTACAAATTCAGAGAATTAATCTAACTTACAGGAAACCATTAAGTATTACAGGAATTCATCGAGCATTACCATAATTTATATTGAAAGGAATTTGATGGCACAACGTTAGATTCCTAAATATTTTGTATGAAAATACCCTGGTTTATAAATGCACACTCTGTTATGGAACAATGACCTTCAAAAGAATCCCTAATCAACAGAACTCTGGGTACATCGCACCACCAACACGATTATGTGTAACTTCAACCATAATCTGGATAAATTCCACAGATCGATTCAATGTCCAGAGCTACCATGATTTGCAAGTGCTGAGACAAATGATTCTCTTTCTTAGTTAGATTTTGAAATGCCATTCCTCAGTCATCAATGATTTGGTGTTCTCCTCAAGCTGTGATATTGGATCGCAGTTCTAATCTGAGCATTCTCCAAATGCTACACCTACGATCTGACCTAAGAATCTCCACAATCTAAAAAAAAATCTTTCATACATTAGTATCTTCCTCCTCTCTTCAGAAACCAGTTGATCATCCCTGCATCGAGCCCATCCTCAAAGGATCAAGGTAGTCGGGCCGACATATTGGGGGCAAAGGTTATGTTTTTTTTTGTTTTTTGCATTTTCATTATATTATATTTATTTTTGTTTATTTTATATATTTGTCTTTTATATGATTTTTTTTTAAATACTAAACATTTTTCATTTTTCATTTTCTTAATTTTTCATTATAGAGTACTTGAGTCAGTTTCCTAAATTTTAGGAACCTACCATCAGGCACCTAGTCTCCATCAATGTATTATATATGTCCTTTAAAATGATATCCATGTTGATGTAATTGTAACTTTGGAATGTCTTTTAAAATGATATCCATATTGATGTAATTGTAACTTCGGAATGTATTCATTCGTATATTTTATGTATTGTACCTTGATGTTTATTCTGGGATGTGTCTGTAATGTATTTGAGTCATGTCATGCCCCGATGTTCCTGTCGGGAGGTTCTATAATGTAAAAAAGTCATGTCAAGTGAATATCCCGTGGGGAAGACTTTTCTTGAATATTCCAATAGCTTACAGTAATTCACGGGATATTCATTTAGTGCAATTAATTTTATTTTTTATAATAATTAAATATGGATTATATTGATTATCAATATATGTCTATTTCAATGCGTATTGATCTTGAGAGGAAAGACCGTTTATATATAAACACAATTGTGAAATTTTACCACACTAACATTCTATTAATTTAATGCCATGAGAGCAAAAAAACATGTATCCATAAACACAATTATAATTTTTAATCATACTAACATTCAATCAATTTCACACCATAGAAGCAAAAAAGCATGTATATATAAACGCAATGATGATTGAGGGATAAGGATGGACAAACTTTTGTTTATTTTCAAATGATCCATGGAGGGACATCAGATTCAGTCTTGTCCAATTGTTGTGGGCTTACCTAGTGAGACAAGACATGTCATAAAAAATTGTAAGTCCTCGAGGCATTGACCATTGGAGGCAGAGACTAGAAAACAGTGGTTAAATTCTTGATGGTGGTGGCACAGAGTGCTCTGAACGAGGACTTTATTACTCGTCACATCCCAAGCATGGTCCATCAGGTGGGGATGTCAGCTCACGGTTGGGGGTGTTAGGAGAGACATCTCAGTATCTAGTGATCATCTAGACAACTTCCCTTGAGATGTATTAGGGTTTGGGGAATTAACTCTTAGTAAAGTGGAACCATTGCATAACACAATATACAATTAATACTTATATTTAATGGAAATCAGTCCAAGCAACTGGTTGTGTAGGAGAAACGTTCCACATAACTGTAGGTATCACTCATTAATACCACCCCAAAGCTAGGTTATGAGGCCACCAAGGTGAAGGACACCTTCATGCTTTTCTCTACCAACCCAAAACCCATTTTCTTTTATTGCTTAGCCAAATGCTCATCCAAAGCTTCTACAAGAATCTCACTCAGCTGTCATAGCCATGACACTCCTTCTAACTACCCCACACTATAAAAGGAATGCATTTCCTTCACTAATCCATAGTTCCCGCATGAAACCCAACCTTTACAATGCTTACTGGAGAGTGCAGTAAGAATCTAAGATATTGTGTGCCTTTCAAGCATTTTAGGTAGAATTGAATTATGGTTTCTCAATCCTCTCACCCAATCCTAGTAAGACAAAAGGAAGACTCGTTTCAAAGGTTCCATTTGTTGGTGAGGGAAGAAAAGCTAGTGAGGATTGAATGGGCTCATCAAGAGATTTCCAACAATGCTTGAATGGGCTCAAACGGACATTGCATGAAGAAGTTATAGAATTCTGAAATTTTGTACAAACATACAAAAATCTTAGAGGGGTGCCACATGGAATACCTAGAGACTACCACGTGGAAGTACAAATAGTATGACCAAATGATGTGGTGGCATCTCAAAATGACATGTGTCATGTATGGATGTATGGACAACTGATGTGTCACCAATCCCATTGTGAAACGCGATAGATTGTACGATCACATGGCAATTGTATGATGATGTGGTAGATGACGTGGAAGATAGATGGATGATGATTGGGCAGCTGACGTGGCAATACAATGTTGACGTGGTAGTATGATGTTGACATGGAAATACGACTGGTGACTGGATGATGATTGGGTGTTCAGGTGGCGGTTGAGTTGGTGGACACATGGCCACCACGTGGGCCAATCAATGGCAGCGCAAATTAGCACAAATGGTCCTAATCCTTTTGGACCGAAGTGGGATTCAAACTCCAAATATCTCAACTAACATCCAATCGAATTCACTAGCGTGCCACAAGTATCACTTTTCATGTGATATAGGAAACTTTTATTTAAATTTATTATGTTGCTATTTGGGTGAAAAACTGGGGATCCACGGGTTTGATCCTATGACCTCCGCCTATACAACCAATGCACCTAACTGTTGTACCGACGATATGACTTATTATAAAAAAATGAATCATATTATATTTAATTATTCAAATTTGGATGGATGGAAAATCCCAATATGCAAGGGATTTGAACAAACGACCTCCAGCGACATAATCCCTTGTCTTTACCATTGCACCGGGGGGGAGTTGTGCATTGCCAAAATGCAAATCCAGTCTATTTTACTGCAAGTATTTATACTGTGTAGAGGTCAAGACCAAAAGGATGTAGAGGACCCAACCCAAGGTATTTAGCCACCCTTGGGGGGCTTCTTGATTTGTTCATAAGCCTTGTTAGCAACATTGAAGACAAATCCTACAATGTTGTGGTCATATTTTGCAGCTGGAGAATTGCATATCAGCATGAATTTCTTAAGTAATTCTTGTTCTGAAGTACAAAGGTGAAGGAAAGGAAGAATGTGGCATTGAAGACATTTGTCATGCAGAGCTAGTGAAGGCATTGGATTGAAGGTGAAAGACCATTAGTGATCTAACAAATATTTTGAAGTGCATTGGATCATTCACGTAGTTAAGTGGGTCTGGATACATATCTCAAGATGGGTGAACTCTGTTAACAACCTCTTTTCCAATTTGTGTTTTGTGATATTCGACATTCTCACTTGTTTTAAGTAGAGGTAATTTGTAAGATTCACATTCATTAAAGACAATTTTGAGGTTTTTATTTATGTATTAAAAAATGAAGTGTCATCATGACAAGCCAACCACATGTATCAATAGATATATCTACCTTATACATGCATATTGCATTCACTAGCGAGGCCTTGGCCTTGAGCACCACACTAGGAATCTATACTTAGCATATTTACATCATATGATTAATTACATTTTGGGTGTCAAAATTGGGGTATTACAGAGAACATAAAATATAATGAGGTTATGGGATTGGCAAGTGCAACACTTGTTGGGAGGTTCCAAGGTAGGTGAATGGGGAACAACACCCCTAAAGAATGGATGAAGGATAATTGGGAGCCATTCATGGGTTGTTCTCCAATATGTTTCTCTTTGTCTTGAGGGTGGTTAGCAATGGTGTTTTGGTATCTCAAAGTTGCAAAGAGGGTATTAAACCATCGTTCTAAGTGGGGTTTTCAACCTCTACTCCTAAAAAGGTGGACCCCAAATTTTTACATGAAAAATGAGAGACCGGATTGTGTCTCAATTTGGGTTAAATTTCGAAGCCTTCCATTGATATTCTGGTATGAAGAAGTATTCATGGAAATAAGATTTATCTTTTATGGTTTTTGGAAATTGAATGTTGCTTGTATCCTTGTTACTTTAGATTTAAAAGAGGGCTTGTTGAAATCAATTTATTTGAAAAAATGGGGTCTATAATGTGTACAAACATTGGTTCCCTTTTGTTGTATGAGGTGCCATGTTTATGGAAATATTCTGGAGGAATTTAGTCTACCATATTGGAAACAAAATTGTGTTCACAAATCGAGGGGTGTGGTGACAAAGTTTGGGTTTATAAGAGAGGCTTAGGAACATTTTGCGCCTATAGCTCCAGGTCATTAATCAAAGGATTTGGATAAAGTTCCATAAGTCCCACAAGTCTTCACGGATAGTTCAAAAGTAGTGGATATCCCTCAAGTTACACTTCATTTAGAATCCAAGGACGAGGATTTTCTTTTTGCAAGTATTGGTAAATCCTGAAATCCTAAGGCTCATACAAATTGACATTTTTTTGAATATTATTTAAATTTTGGATCAGGGGATGAAGATCCTAGAATGTAAGTGGGGGATCTCATGATTTTGTTTCCAACCTATCCAATATAACAGATCCTCAGACTTCTCCCCTAAACCATTTTTTAGGGTTATCTAGTTAGATGGACAAAGGGATCTCCTCCTCTATTCATATTGTAAACTTAAGTGAAGACAGGGGAGATCTGGTATAGATTATTGGGACTGAAAAGATTGATGTATCCAAATACAATATGCATCCTAGTACTAAAGGGGTAGGGGTTGTATGTTCTCAATGAGTTGAGGGGAGTTTAGGGTTTTTTAAGTAATCAAAAGTTTCAAATAGGGGTAGAAAGTTGTATATGTCCATGCTAAAGTTGCTAAGAAGGAAGTAGTCATTGAGGCCTATGGAGTCATTTCCATTCAAGAGCCTCACTGTGGAGTTAATTCATTTACTAAAAAAATTGCTTTGACTTTTCTTGAATATTCACATAGCTTACAGTAATTCACGATATATTCATTTAGTGAAACTGATGGTAGGACGGGGGATCAAAAATCTAAATTGGTTCAATAGGGATTTATGTGCAAAGAGCTTATGACCTGACATGACTTACCCACAATGACTTGACATGACTTTTTTACATTATAGAACCTCCCGATAGGAACATTGGAGCATGACATGACTCAAATACATTACTGACACATCCCGGAATAAACATCAAGTTACAATACATAAAATATACGAATGAATACATTTCGAAGTTACAATTACATCAATATGGATATCATTTTAAAAGACATTCCAAAGTTACAATTACATCAACATGGATATCATATTAAAGGACATATATAATACATTGATGGAAACTAGGTGCTTGATGGTAGGTTCCTAAAATTTAGGAAACTGACTCAAGTACTCTATAATGAAAAATTAAGAAAATAAAAAATGAAAAATGTTTAGTCTTTTAAAAAAAATCATATAAAAGACAAATATATAAAATAAACAAAAATAAATAAAATATAATGAAAATGTAAAAAACAAAAAAAAACATAACCTTTGCCCCCATAGGAGGGGCTCGATGCAGGGATGATCAACCGGTTTCTGAAGAGAGGAGGAAGATACTAATGTATGAAATATTTTTTTTAGATTGTGGAGATTCTTAGGTCAGATCGTAGGTGTAGCATTTGGAGAACGATCAGATTAGAACTGGGATCCAATATCACATCTTGAGGAGAACACCAAATCATTGATGACTGAGGAATGGCATTTCAAAATCTAACTGAGAAAGAGAATCATTCGTCTCAGCACTTGCAAATTGTTATCCGCCTAAATGGCACCTCTCCGTTCGAGTGCCGACATTCCTCATGTTGGTACACAAAAGGACATCTATGGATTGAGGTTTTCCCAGGGTACTCTTGATGAGCTTCTTATAATACATTCCTTCCCCATCCAGATGGTTACTTTGCCATTTTTACTATGTTGAGTTGTATTCGTGACTCTTCTTTGATACAACTCGAGAGTCATTCGCGAGTCCCAGTTGATGCAAGTCGCAAATCTATGTATTCGCGAGTTCCCCTTATGATAAGTCGTGAATCATTCGCGGGTTGCTCTACTACATACCCGCGAATGTGTGTATTAACATTTAAACATAAAACACGCGTTAATTGGAGATTAGTTAACTCATTTAACTTAATTTCCTTAACTGCTACAACTTCCCCAACCTTCGAGAACTGCCTTATTTCACCCATATAAATACAGGCCTTGGGGAGGGTGTGATATATACAGACTTGGAGAGCAAAGTTATGCTGGTGGATTGTATACAGAAGTCTTTGGAGTAGTGGAACTCAGAATCCTTTGGTTACAGAGGAGTCCTTGTCTCAGACGTTGGGTTGTAATCTAAACTATTTTCATTATTGATAATAAAGAGAATCCTTCTTCCATATGTGTTTCATGTGTATTGGTTTGATAAATGTTTATGTTTATGCATCTTATATGTGATTTATCTAACATGTTTATATATATATGAATCATCTTGTATCTGGGAGATTGGCTCTTGACATGTGAAGGAGGAGCAACCTTGGAGACTTTGGAGATGAAGTAGATCGGAAGAGGACTAGCAAGGATCGACCTTCGTTAATCGAGTAAGTCTTTCTCATCCTCCTATGTCCTTTACTGCACTCTGGAAGTCAATTGTCTGCAAGTTGATTGAGTATGTTGGTAACCCCAGACCTATGTTGATTTGGTTTATATTCCTTTACAACAGAATTGGTGACTCCGCTGGGGAAGCCTAGACTGCTGTAGGTTTTTCTGTATCCTGCCCAGTCTTTGCTTGGAAGTTTGTCTGTGATCTTTTGTCCTGGTTTATACTTGCTTCAGTATTCGAAAGTCTTGGTTATTTTTCTTCTTTTTGAGAAAAAGTTTATACCCATTCGCGAGTTGTCCTTCTAGACAGTTGCGAATACTGGTTGGCATTCGTGGGTTGCTATATTGGACAGTCGCGAATCATTCACGAGTTGCTCTTATAAACAGTCGCGAGTATGCCTGGAAGTAGGGATTTTTTAAAGTTAAAGTTTGCTTGTTCTTTGCTTTGGGCAATCCCTATTTCTGAGTGGATTTTATTATGAATGTTGTGTGGTTTGTTTGAGTGCCTCTGTTGATCACATTTTGTGTTTTTTCGAAAGCCCTTGAGTCTTTTTGCTTGGATTATTTACTGCTTGCATGCTGAAGTGGTTGGCCTGTTTGGGTTGTGGGATAATGTGTCTTTGCCCAGATCTGTGATCAGGGTCTTGGACTCTGTTTTCCAGTCTGTCTTCTGACAGTGGCTAGTTGTCATTTGCCTTTATAAGTCTACAATTATTTTTGTCATTGTGTGCACCCAAGATAGGGTTACTAGCCTTCCTTGTTGGTTGTCTTTTGTTTCTGTCAGCCTGTTGGCTTCAGTTTGTTGCTTTTAGACAGTTTATTTGATTCAAGTTTGCTCAAGTACATTACCTTGTAGGTGAATGACTTTTAGGGAGTTAGTGTCATCCCTTTTGGTTGTTCTTTATCTATGTGGTAAGCTTTTTATAGCATTAGGGTTTGCTCTTTGCTCTTTCTCCCACCTCCTTTGCTTGGTATGGTTTTTGGCTTATGTTTCTGGTCAGCCTCTGTTAGTTATCTTTGTTTGATTTCAGAATCTTGTTGGTGTTGTTTTTCTTCTTCTTCTGTTGGTTAACTTCACCTCGCCAAAATAGTTGAATTTTCTTTTATGCAAGCCTTCCTTCCAAGTAGGGTTTATATTGACTTTAGTTCTTTCTAGAGTTTGTTTGGTGGTTGCATAGCAAAGTTTCTTTTGCTTTGTTCTTCTTATCTGCATACTTTACTTCGTAGGTAGTTTTCTTTTGCATTTATAAAGGAAAATTAAAAAGAACGTATACTTGTTTTTACTGCTTTCTCCCCCTACCTCCTTCTTTGGCTTGACCTTGTTGGACAAGGTACTGAGCAGCCTTTGTTTGTAGGTTTAGATTGATACTCGGGACTTCTTGACCTTTGTTTATGTCAGTCTTTTTGCTCAGTCTCTTCATTCCAAAGTTGTTGGCTTGTCTACCTTTGTAAGCCTTCTTTCCAAGAGAGGTTATATCCAACTTTAGGGAAGCCTAGGGTTTGTTTGTGGGGTGTAGAGTAGTTGTCTATTTGCTTTTCTTTCAGTACTTGCTTACATTAGTTGATAGGCTGATTTTTCTTTTGCATTTATAAAAGAAAAAGACAAAAACACATGTTTGCTTTATATGCATGTAGATTAGGTTTTTAGTCTAGATTGCATAGCATATCATTGTTTTTGGAAAAATATAAAAATAATTTGTTCTTTTGTGGCTTTCGAGTTTCTATTTGAAAAATAAAAATAAAGAGAATAGTTTTTTCTTTTTTGCATTTCATATCTCTTTGCTTAGTTATTTTGTTTCAACTTTTGAGTCAAAACACCACATAAGTTTCATGCCATTTACCCTCTGACTACTAACAACCCTTAAAATAAATGATATAATTTTAAAAATTGCTAGTAAGTTTTATTTTATAGGGTCATACACCAACTAGCTTAGGCTAGACTTGTGGGATAGGGAGTTTAAACTCTCCACAAGTGTTAAATCTCAGAAGTAGTTGGCCAATCACTAGGTAAATCCTTGACTTTATCAACTGTATCTGGGAAGCTCCTCTCAAACGAGAGTTAAGCACGAGGCTGCGTGGAGGCTTGGACAGAGGAGATAACCCTCCAAATCCTTGTCAAAGCGTAACTCAGGACTTTTGCGCATCTGGGGATTCTATCCTAGACAGATTTTTGGGCTCAGCTACCCTGCCCATGCGTACGAGTCCGGCTTACAACTTTCCCCCCAGACTGTCAATATAGTTAAGGTAGCCTTTAGTCTCTTTGACATCTAGGGTTCATACACAGGTACACCAGAAGGTTATTTCTGGTTGACCTTGGATGGACTTGGAAGGTAACCCCGGTAGAAAGTGTGGGAGGGTGGTGGGTGATTCCTTCGCTTGTGCCTAAGAACATCTACAGGGACGCCAAGTAACTGTCTATCAGCTTTGTTCTGGAAAGTATATCTTATACCTGTTTGTCTATTTGGCTTAAGGAATTTTTTTAGTGAGTGCTGTGTGGTTTGTCTGTACTTAGTGTGCCTTTAGGTGTGTGCTTTGTAATTTTTGTTGCCTATCAACCTCAGACTTTGTCTCCTGGTTTGAAACTATGGCTAACACCCCTTCGAACACCAACCAATATATCCCCTGTAATGTCTCGGTTTTGACCTCGTTACATTAGATGTATATGATGTATAATTTGTAAATGATCAGGGTGTGGAGCTAAAGGCCAAGGCCCCACCATTGATCAGTTATGTTATGTTTTGGATTTGAATTGTCACCGATGGTATATCGGGGCATGCGGCATATATTATGTTGGTCCACATGTAAATATGCATCTATAATTAATTAAATGAACCCGACCAGCTACGATCGCGGAAACTAAATCGAATGGGGCATGATTTTTCCCAAGGAGAAGGATGTGGGGGGATTTGTCCAACTTTGGCCAATAGGGTGAAAAACCCATGTGTCTTCTTCCCTTGTTTTATCCCAACCACTTTCATTAAGAAAGACTGCTGGTGGTTGAGGCAGTTATGATCTTTAGGAGTGGGGTGGCAGGACTGTCAGTCCTCACCCACACGCACACTCCACCCACTGTTGACTTCACTAGGGCAGGAAAACCTCCACGCACTCTCCAATTTTGTGACACCATGATTTGGCTATTCATCTTCACGCAGGGAATGGTTGTTCATTCTCACGCACAGGAGTTTTCCTGGTTTTACCCATGCCATTTTTCTCCATGGATTTGCGAATGGTTTGTCTGTATTCTTCCCTCACGGGATGATTGTGGGTTCTGCATTGTTGCTCACGCTCACCCATAGGTTGGGAGACGGTAATTTATTCCCCAGCATGGTCTGTGTATGTTTTGTTGGTGATCTCGTTGCCCAGGACGGGCTGTGTTTCCCACGTTGTGGCTATGGTTGTTGTGGTCTTCCTTACATGTTGGGGGTTGATGTAAATTCGCCTGAGAGTCATTTTGGCCATGACAGGGCCAAGAATGACTCAGAATTCATTTTCCCTATTTAAGCTGGGACAGCTAAATTAATTGCCTGACTGCAATGGTTGGTCTTCGGACTGTGAGAGGAGGAGGGATGTTGCTTTAGATTTGCTTGATAAACCTGGTGGCTGGAAACCACACAGACAGAGCTAGAGGGATGGCCTTCTTCTCCATCACCCCTGAATAGCACTGGAAGGGAATGCAGGGTGTGAGGGACTGTGTAGCAGAGAAGGGACTGATTCCTTGTGTTGGGTGTGTTTGGGTGTCTTATAGGTCAGGCTAGTTCTGGTGTAGGTGTTCTTGGCTCTGCAATGAGCTCACCAGCTTAGCATTTATCCTTTCCCAACTCCTTGATGGCCTGATAAACCCAACTTTGTTGTCTTGGCTGTGTGTTTTGTATATCCTTGGCTATGTGTAAGCCTGCTAGTTCCCTTATTCCTTGGAGAATCATGCCCAGCTCGGGGGTGGCAGCGTTGTTGAGAGATTAAGGAGAACACTGGCCTATGGTTGGGTGGAACGTTGCAGCGACGTAGCTGGTTGCAGAGCAAAGTTTTCATAAGATAAGTAATCTTGCCCATTTTTCCTTATGCAACCTTGTTTACTGTTAATGATATGATGAACATATTAAAATGAGGGCTTGCTTACATGTATGATGTTTCCGCTATGCCTGATAGATGTTTGCATCTATGCATGATAAATGTTCATGTGTGTATGTTTAAGCATTCTGTTTTAGAAAATTTTGTGAATTTACATGTTCATGGGGCTCTCAGCCCGGGTGGTTTAAGCCACGGGTCGCACCCTCTTTCCCGGTCGGAGGCATGGGGACGTGACAGTATGGTATCAGAGCAATGTTGACAACAATGGGCCTCTATGGGCCAAGAAGGAGCAAATGACAGAGGTTATATCTCATTCTTCCCAGCAAAAATCAGTGGATGACTGGAAAAATTTAAAATGACCTAAGTGTTGACAGTCGGAGCACTTAGAGGTTCAGACTTCCGCCTTAGCGGAAGGGATTGTGGAAGAGACTTCTGTCGTAGCAGAAGCGGAAAGCGAAAGTCTGTCCGATGAAACGGTTAAGGAGAACTGCGGAATTTTTTTTCCCAAGTAATCCGCCGTTGCAGAAGATTTAGCGGAAAAGACTTCCACCGTTGTGGAAGCCAAACCGTTAAGCCGTCCGATGAAGAGAGACCGCCGACAGCTGACGCGGTCAAAGAAAGAAAAATTTTCAAATTTGTCTAAGTGATGAAATCCTCGGAAGAAAAAGCAGTTTCCAGTCCGACGTTATGGAAGCCAAAGTCATTTGGCTTCCGATGTTGAAGGACTTCCGATGTTGCAGAAGAGAAAGCGGCTGACGTTCCGCCGTTGCGGATGGAGAAACGATTCGACGCCCGACGGAAAAGTCATCCGATTGCCGACAGTGTAGAAGAAAAATTGCGGAAATTTTTTAAGTGTGCGCGGCTGGTTGGAAGAAGTTTGCCTTTGGCGGGCCGCCGTTGCGGAAGCCAAAGTCATTTGGCTTCCGATGCGGAAGAACTGCCGACGCCGCAAGTTGAAATTTTTCTAAGAAGACGGCTGCCAATTGGAAGAGAAAGTGGTTTCTCGTCCGCCGTTGCGGAAGCCAAATTCATTTTTCTTCCGATGTAAAAGGACCGCCGACTCATTGCGGAAGTGTTGACGGTTTCCCCGTCCGCCGTTGCGGAAGCCAAAGCCATTTGGCTTCTGACGTAAACGGCCACCGATTGGAAGATGAAACAGTTTGCAAGTCCGCCGTTGTGGAAGCCAAAGTCATTTGGCTTCCGATATGGAAAGATAGCCGACGCCACAAGAGGAAGTGTGTTGATCGGAGGAGGAAGGGATAGAGCTTCCGCCATTGCGGAAGAGAAAGCATTAAGACGTCCGATGTGGAAAGACATCCGACAGCCGATGGGAAGGAAAGGAAAAATTCTGAGTTTTTCCATGGGATTCCTCGGCAGATTTCGACCCCCCGAGCCCCCCTCAGATAGACATTCTTTGATGAAGAAAATTTTGTGTATTTGGGCAAGTTGTCATTTTATGATCAGCACCAGGTGAAGGTAAGTGATTCTGATTTATAAGCTATGCATCTAACATTTGTATTAACACGTTTGCAGAGTCATAGTCACCTCCCAAGGAAATATTCCAGGAAATACAGTTGGTAGGTAAGTGGTGGTTCAATTATGAGAACCCATGATGGGTATGATGCTTGGGATTCTTATGAGCGAGCAAAAGATGCCATGGGTGAAAATGTCCGTAATAGAAATGACGACATTGAGTCTAATGGAAGGAGATTTCGAGAGACACCGTCAGATGTTGCAGCTACCATGAGAAGCTTGATCAAAGCCCAGGAAGAGCAACATCAGTTGAATGCTGCTATGTTGCAAAGTTTGACAGACTTACAGAGAAAGATAGACTCTGGACGAGGTACAGCAAGACCAGAGGGAAGTAAGAGCAGTACTATTAGAAGGAGAAGGAATTCTAGTGGATCATCTGATTTTGAAGAATCCAGTGGGGATTCAAGTTCTTCTTCTCATAGAAGAAAAAGAAAGAGACACCATAGGGATCACTCTTGAGATAAATTTAAGAAAGCTAAACCTCCTACGTTTGATGGCGAGGTAAAGACTGGACAAGAGGCTGAAGCTTTCCTTCTTGGGATAAAGAAGTACTTTCAAGTGCATGATTATTCAGGAAACATGAAGGCAAGAGTTGCCATATTCAACCTGAATGGAAGAGCATCCATTTGGTGGGAACACTTCAAGCAAGTAAAGAAGATCAGTGAAAGGAGACTTAAGTGGAAACAGTTCAAGAAGTATTTCAAGCAGAAGCACCTCTCTGACAGGTATTATGATGGCAAGATTAAGGAATTCCATGATTTGAGATTCGGACAGCAGACCATGGAAGAGTATGCAAATAAGTTTTTGGAGCTGTTGAGGTATGTCCGATACATCAGGGATGAAAAAGTAAAGGTCCAGCGTTTCCTAAGTGGATTACCTCAGTCTTATAAAGATAGAATTGAGTTTTACGAACCTAGAACTCTTGAAGAAGCAATAAGGAAGGCTAAGTATTTCTACGAGCATAGCAAAGGTAAGCCAGATTACCATAAGGCATGGAAGGACAAGAAGAACGAGAAGTTTGGCCAAAGGAAGAAAGGTTTCAAACCTTCTAACTTCAGGAGCCAGCAGAAGCATCCATCCCAAGCTGCGAGTAAGCCAGTTGGAGTGACCGGAGAAAAGCCTAAAGATCCACAACAGAATAGAGGGCCACTTCAATGTTGGAAATGTGGTGGACCCCACATGCGCAGGAATTGCCCACTCGAGAATGAGAGTGTAAGACCAGCTTATAACATTCAAGAAGCAGAAACAGTGGGTCAAGTAGCAAGGGTAGTACCTAGGATTTATGCAGCACTAGAGGTCCGTCAAGTAGATCACCAGTCAGCTGTGGTTGAAGTTGCAGGTAAGATTGCTGAGCAATCTGTTTCTATTTTGATTGACCCTGGTTCTACGCACAGTTACATTACTCCTAGAGTAGTGGATATTTGTACCTTTAAGAAAGTAAATCATAGGAAGTCTTGGTTAGTTCAGCTAGCCACTGGAACTAAGAGAAAGGTCAGTGAAGTGGTAGATAAATGTCCATTGGTCATGAATGGGTTGGTCACTCGTGTAGATCTGAATGTGCTACCGCTTGGTTCCTATGATGTTCTCATTGGAATGGATTGGTTAGAAACTCATAGGGTGAAGCTTGATTGCTACAATAAGACTTTTGAATGCATGAATGAAGAAGGGAACCTAGTAGTTGTGAAAGGTATTCCAAAGGTAATTTAAGTGAGGTAGGTTTCAGCAATGCAATTAAAGAAGTTCTGTAGGAAGGGTTGCCAGTTGTATGCAGCTCATATTTTGGAAGGAACGAGAGATGAAACTCCTAGGTTGGAGGACTATCAGGTGTTACAGGAATTCAGGGATGTGTTTCCTGATGAGATTCTAGGGCTTCCTCCAAAGAGGGACATTGATTTCACTATTGAACTTGTGCCAGGAGCATCACCAGTGTCCAAGGCACCCTACAGGATGAGTATACCGGAGATGCTAGAGTTGAAGATGCAACTGCAGGAGTTGTTGGAAAAGAAGTATATTTGACCGAGTGTGTCCCCTTGGGGAGCACCAGTTCTATTTGTAAAGAAGAAAGATGGTACACTCAGGTTATGTATTGACTACAGATAGTTGAACAAGGTCACTGTGAAGAATAAATATCCTTTGCCTAGGATTGATGACCTCTTTGATCAAATGAGAGGAGAAAGGGTATTTTCCAAGATTGAATTAAGGTCTGGTTACCATCAGGTGAGAATCAAGGATGAAGAAATTCATAAGACATCCTTCAGGACCAGGTATGGGCATTGCGAGTTTGTGGTGGTACCATTTGGCCTTACAAATGCACCAGCTACATTTATGTGCCTTATGAATAGTGTCTTCAGCAGGTATTTGGATAAGTTTGTTCTTGTTTTCCTTGATGACATTCTCGTTTATTCTAAGGATGAGGAAGAACATGAAGAACATTTGAGATTGACATTGAATTTGCTCAGGGAGCATCAGTTGTATGCGAAACTGAGCAAGTGTGACTTCTATAGAGATAGAATTTAGTACTTGGGTCACATTATTTCAGAAGAGGGTATATCTGTGGACCCTGAAAAGATTGAAGCCATTATGAATTGGCCTACTCCAAGAAATGTGACAGATGTAAGATCTTTCATGGGACTTGCAGGATACTACAGGAGATTCATTGAGGGATTCTCCAAAGTTACACATGCAATCACTTCCTTGCAAAAGAAGGGGATGAAGTTTGAATGGACATCGAGGTGTGAAGAAAGCTTCCAACGGTTGAAGAATCTTCTCACCACTGCACCAGTATTGAAGATTGCAGATCCAGAGAAAGATTTTGTGGTGTGTACCGATGCATGCGGACAAGGTCTTAGAGGAGTCCTTATGCAAGACAACCACGTGATATGTTATGAGTCAAGAAAGTTGAAGGATCATGAGAAGAAATATGCCACTCATGATCTAGAGCTTGCAGCCATAGTACATGCTCTCAAGATGTGAAGACATTACTTGATGGGCAGGAGATTTGAGCTCAGAACAGACCATTGTGGTCTGAAGTATTTGTTTGATCAGCCTACTCTGAATTCCAGGCAAGCAAGATGGTTGGAGTTTTTATGTGAGTTTGATTTTGAAGTCAAGCACATAAAGGGAAAAGAGAATAAGGTAGCTGATGCACTCAGCAGGAAGGTACAGGAAGTGCATGTGGCATCTCTTAATATTTTCCAATCAGATTTGAGACAGCAGATTGTTGATTATGCTGCTGGAGATGAACTGTATGAGCAGGTAAAAGACAAATTGCAGCAGCAAAGTCTTGAGAAGAGGTATGAGAGATATAAATTGGAAGAAGATGGACTTCTCACTTATAAAGGTAGAATTTATATTCCAGATGTAGCAGATTTGAGGAGAGTTGTCATGGATGAAATCCGTCAAGCTCCATATTCTGGTCACCCAGGATATCAAAAGATGATTGCTACAGCTAGAAAGCAACACTTTTGGCCATGTATGAAAAAGGACATGGCGGAATACATTTCAAGGTGTATGAAATGTCAGCAAGTAAAGGTTGAACATCAACATCCAGCAGGTTTGTTGCAGCCTTTGCCAGTGCCGGAATGGAAATGGGAAGTTATTTCCATGGATTTTATTACGGGATTGCTGATGACTTGGAGACAACATGATTCCATCATGGTTGTGGTAGACAAGTTGACAAAGGTAGCACATTTTATACCGGTTAAGTCTACATATGAGACTGGCGACATTGCAAAGATCTTCACGAAGGAGATATTCAAATTGCATGGGTTGCCGAAGGCAATAGTATCTGACAGAGATGTCAAGTTTACTTCCAACTTTTGGAAGGGGTTGTTTGCAGATTTGGGTACAAAGCTAAACTTCAGCACTGCATACCATCCTCAGACAGATGGGAAGATAGAGAGAGTTAATCAGGTGCTTGAAGACATGCTTCGCATGTACATAATGGACAAACCAACCAAGTGGGAAGATTACTTACATTTGGTAGAGTTTGCTTATAACAATGGACAGCAGACATCCTTGCGGATGAGTCCGTATGAAGCTTTGTATGGAAGAAGGTGTAGGACACCAGTGACTTGGGACAATCCAATGAACAGGATTGTGCTTGGGCCAGAATTGCTCAAGGAAATGGAGCAAGAAGTTGTAAAGATCAAACAGAAGATGAAGGTAGCACAGGACAGAAAAAAAAGCTATGCAGATAAGCATAGGGTGAATGGGGAGTTCAATGTTGGGGATCATGTTTACCTCAGAGTGAGGGCAAGGAAGAGTTCCTTGAAACTTGGAAGCTGTGCCAAGTTGTCACCGAGATACTGTGGGTCGTTTGAAGTGCTTGAAAGAATAGGGCATGTTGCATATAGACTTGCATTTCCTGCTAGCACTAGGGCTCATAATGTTTTTCATGTTTCTTTGCTTAAGATATATGTACATGATCCTAACCATGTGATAAATTGGGATGTGATTCAGGTGGAACCCGAGGGAGAGTTCCGAATCGAGCCAATGCGCATCCTCGACAGGAAGGTCACAATGCTCTGGAACTGAGCCATAGGTCAAGTAAAGGTGCAATGGGAGCACTACAGACTTGAAGAGGCTACATGGGAGCTGGAGGATGCCATGCGATTAGCACATCCATTTTTGTTCAATTTTTCGGAACACTGAGGTGATACCAGTGTAGCATTTTGTTCAAATTTTGTAAAGCACTGAGGACAGTGCTATTGAAGGGGGAGGGGAATGTAATGTCCCAGTTTTGACCCCGTTACATTAGATGTATATGATGTATAAATTGTAAATGATTAGGGTGTGGAGCTAAAGGCCAAGGCCCCACCATTGATCGGTTATGTTATGTTTTGGATTTGAATTGTCACCGATGGTATATCAGGGCATACGGAATATATTATGTTTGTCCACATGTAAATATGCATCTATAATTAATTAAATGAACCCGACCAGCTACGATAACGGCAACTAAATCGAATGGGGCATGATTTTTCCCAAGGATAAGGATGTGGGGGAATTTGTCCAACTTTGGCCAATAGGGTGAAAAACCCATGTGTCTTCTTCCCTTGTTTTATCCCAACCACTTTCATTAAGAAAGACTGCTGGTGGTTGAGGCAGTTATGATCTTTGGGAGTGGGGTGGCAGGACTATCAGTCCTCACCCACACGCACACTCCACCCACTATTGACTTCACTAGGGCAGGAAAACCTCCACGCACTCTCAAATTTCGTGACCCCACGATTTGGTTGTTCATCTTCAGGCAGGGAATGGTTGTTCATTCTCACGCACAGGAGTTTTCCTGTTTTTACCCACACCATTTTCCTACATGGATTTGTGAATGGTTTGTCTGTATTCTTCCCTCATGAGCTGATTGTGGGTTTTGCATTGTTGCTCACACTCACCCATAGGCTGGGAGACGGTAATTTCTTCCCCAGCGTGGTCTGTGTATGTTTTCTTGGTGATCTCGTTGCCCAGGATGGGCTGTGTTTCCCACGTTGTGGTTGTGGTTGTTGTGGTCTTCCTTACATGTTGGGGGCTGATGTAAATTCACCTGAGAGTCATTTTGGCCACGACAGGGCCAAGAATGACTCATAATTTGTTTTCCCTGTTTAAGCTAGGACAGCTAAATTAATTTCCTGAGTGCAATGGTTGGTCTTCAGACTATGAGAGGAGCAGGGATGTTGGCTTAGATTTTCTTGATAAACCTGGTGGCTGGAAACCACACAGACAGAGCTAGAGGGCTGGCCTTCTTCTCCATCACCCCTGAATAGCACTGGAAGGGAATACAGGGCCTGAGGGACTGTGTAGCAGAGAAGGGACTGATTCCTTGTGTTGGGTGTGTTTGGGTTTCTTAGAGGTCAGGCTAGTTCTAGTGTAGGTGTTCTTGGCTCTACAATGAGCTCACCACCTTAGCATTTAGCCTTTCCCAACTCCTTGATGGCCTGATAAACCCAAATTTGTTGGATTGGCTGTGTGTTTTGTATATCCTTGGCTATGTGTAATCTTGCTAGTTCCCTTATTCCTTGGATAATCATGCCCAGCTCGGGGGTGGCAGCGTTGCTGAGAGATTAAGGAGCACGCTGGCCTATGGTTGGGTGGAACGTTGCAGCGACGTAGCTGGTTGCGGAGAAAAGTTTTCATAAGATAAGTAATCTTGCCCATTTTTCCTTCTGCAACCTTGTTTACTGTTAATGATATGATGAACATGTTAAAATGAAGGCTTGCTTAAATGTATGATGTTTCCGCTGTGCCTGATAGATGTTTGCATCTGTGCATGATAAATGTTCATGTGTGTATGTTTAAGCATTCTGTTTTAGAAAATTTTGTGAATTTACATGTTCATGGGGCTCTCAGCCCGGGTGGTTTAAGCCACGGGTCGTGCCCTCTTCGTCGGTCGGAGGCATGGGGACGTGACATCCCCATTTTGGGAACTCCTTGTCCTATTCCTCTCATGGGGAATGTCGGTGTTCCTTTGATGGCCACCCTGAATCTTCCTGGATTCACCCTAGGGCTACTAGTGTGGTTGTTTTCCACTCCAACTGTCTTGAATGCTCCTGATGCTTCTCAAGTAAGCTCCTTATATCAAGGGCATCAAAACACTGCTTCCCCTTCACTTGTAGTTGATTCTCCTCCTCCTTCTACCTCATGCGGTGGTGAAAGTACTAATACTAGTAACAGGTAGTCTAAAAGGAGTAAAAGAAGGAGGAATAGGAAGAAGGAATCTAAGCAAGGGGGCACCCGTTCAACCTCTGCAAGTCAAGTTGAACCTCACCACCCAGCCTCTGTGGTTCATACTGGGGGCACCCATCCAACCTCGGCAAGCCATGTTGGATCTAAGCACTCAACCTCTGCAAGTCAAGTTGATCTTCACCATCTAGCATCTGTTGATCATGATGGTGGGATCCTTCCAACATTTCCAGGTCATGTCGGATCCAGTCACTCAGCCTCTGCAGTGCATGCTGATGGCACCCGTTCAACTTCTGGTTTTCAAGTTGAACCTCCCCATCCAACCTCTGTTGTTCATGTTGGATCCATCCACCCAGCCTCTGTTGTTCATGCTAGGGGCACACACTCAACTGCTGCAAAGCATGTTGATCCTAACCATTCAACCTCTGTTGTTCATGTTGGTGGTTCCCATCCAACCTCTGCAAGTCATGTTGGATCTAGTCTTTCAGCCTCTGCAAGTCATGCTGGGGGCAGTCTTTTAGCCTCTGTAGTTCATGCTGAAGACAATCTGTCAACCACTGCGAGTCATGTTGACACTGTTGAAAAGGCTACCCATTCAAAACACAAGCCCAAGTTTCCTTGTAAGCTTTGTGAGGGAGACCACCTTACTTATAAATGCCCTTCTATCGTGGAGGTGCGAAGAGTTTGGTTTCATGGTCATCCCGTTTTTGAACATTCTGAAGTTTTTCAACAACTAGCCTCTCTTAGTGAGGTTGGACCCAGTCACCCAGCCTCTGTAGTTCATGCTGGGGGCAAACTCTCATTCTCTATAGGTCATGTTGAGAGAAAACAGTCAGCCACTACTAGTCATGTTGACACAGTTGAGAAAACTGGTCGTTTGAAGTGTAAACTTAAGTTCCCTTGTATGCTATGTGAGGGAGATCATCTTACTCACATGTTCTCTACTATTGCAGAGGTGTGAAGAGTGTGGTCCAAGACTCAAGAATTTCCTTCTCTTGAACAACCTATGGTTTCTCAACAAACTACTCAACCTATGTTTGATCAAGTGGTCGAACCAATCTCATATTTGGTTGATCCCACTCTTCTTTCGAAGAGTGATCCTGATGTGATTGAACCAATGTCATCTTTGGTCAATCCCACTCTCCCTTCGGAGAGTGAATTTCATGAAGCGGTTGAATCGATTCCATTATCGATCAATCCCACTCTTCCTTTGGACAGTGAAGTGTCTACTAGTCACATTTTCTTCACTACCAGTTCAGAACTTACTGAACAAGGGGGCACTGAACTTGTTTCGGATCAACCCCCACCAAGCTCTCGGATTGCTTCCTTTGATTGGGATATCCTAGTTGAGCCTTGCCTTCCTTCTAATGCACCTTTCCAGATAAAGGTCAAATTTGAACCCTATACGATTGCTCATTATATTGTTGATGAAGGAGCCTCAGTTAGTATTTTGTCTGCTCGTGCTTGGCGAGGCATGGGATCTCCCAGCCTTGTGTCGACTGCTATTTAGTTACTGGCATTTGATAGAAGAACTTATATAGCCTTGGGAATTCTTTCTCAAACACCTGTTACTTTGGGTGGGAAGACCGTGTTAGTTGACTTCATGGTGATAGAAGACCCCTTGGACTTTAATATGCTCCTTGGACGTGATTATGTATATGCCATGCAAGCTGTGGTGTCAACATTTTTTCGTGTGTTTTACTTTAATCATGGTGAAGAAATTGTCACTATCGATCAGTTGGATTTTCTTGATACATCTCCTGACCCAACTAGAGACCAAGTCTTTCCTTTATTGATTCCCATTGTTTCTATAGACACTAACCCGCCACAGGTGAACTATGTGGCCTCTTGTCCTTTATGTTCAATTGCTACTAAGAATAAGCTTCTGTTTTCATGATTACCTTCTTGGGACTTGGTCCCAGCAGTTGAACAGGTGAGTCATCCTATACAGACCATGGAGCCTGCTCTCCACTTTGTTAATCCATTTGAAAGTTTAGACATGTGTCCTATCTCAGATGATCTCCTTCCTTAAGATGAAGTCTTCCTAGAGTCTTTGATACAGTCTGATATTTTTTTGGATGTTGGTTCAGTTGTGACTAAGTCGAACCCTAATTTGCCTATTAAGCCTGATTTTCCCATGGATCGGTCTTCTTATGTTGGCCTTGTTGAGACTTTGGACTCTCCCTTCGAACAACAAGTCAGTGATCCTGATGAGTTTGATTTTTCTTTTGAATTTTTTAACTCCCATGATGCTGCGTTTGTTCCTGCAGACTCTATCTCCCTTGTTTATTTTTTCTCTCCTTCTGAGGTCGATCTTACTGATTATAAACCCTCGAGCCTTGGTGCTATAGAATCTTCTTCGGTTGATTCTTCCTTGACTTTCCCTTTTATAGAAGATAGCAAATTCACATGTGTTTCTACCAAAGTGACCCGCATCGGATCGTTTCTTCTGAATATGATTCTGATGTTGTTGTTTCTTGGAGACAGGATTTGTAGTTGGGTTCACAACTGTTTACTGGCCTCACCTTGTTTTTCGAGTCGTAATTTCATTTTCATGTGCCCTGCTCGCGCTTATGAGCCTGATGCTGGCTTCCACGCTTTTAGCTCGTTGTATAAGCCCTTATCTTTGTTCTCATCGTCGCCCAGCGTTGTATCATTTTGCCTTTGCAACTTGACACCCTTTACCTTGAGGAGACATTCCTCGAGTGTCCTTATCTTGCTCACTTTCCTTGCATTATGCATAGGTCTGTTCCTTGCGCTTGGAACTAGTTTCGCCTGCCTATGACACTCGTCTCCTCGCATTTAGAGCATTCTTTCTGTTCTCCTTCGAGCTCATTAAAAACAGTAAGGAGGCCATGAGTTGACTTTTTCGGGCTCGTTAAAACTTCACGAGAAATATTTTGAGTTTCTTTAGGCCCAAGTCTGACTCCTCAAAATAGACTTTACTGCTGAGTAAACTTGTTCGTTCAGGCTCGTTAAGAATATGTGAACGGGCATCCACATTGGTGGTAGGTTATCTCTTTCTTGGACCATGTGGAATAATACGAGAAAGGATCTCTCTCTTTTCTTTTTGAATTGAGAAGAGTATTCTCAGGTATAGATTTAGCGCTTTTCCGGACCTGAGGGACTAAACTTACGGAAAAGGAACCCCTGGTATGAGCTTAATTTTCTCTTTTTTGTGCTCTAGACCAAAACATGAAAAAGATTCCAAGTGTACTTTATGTCTTTGTCATGCTCGTTAAACCCTAAAGAACAAAGCATCGAGTTTATTGTTGTAAGCCCCATTTCTCGTAATCAAATGGATCTTTCCGAGTGATCTTGCCTTCCTTCACACTTGTAAAACTCAGGCTATATGCTGCTTTTGAAGGAGCGTTGGGTAGGTGGTAATTTAACCTTTTTCGGACCTTCCTGACTAAGTACGAAAAAGGTGCGCCTTTTCTTCTTTGGAAGTTAAGAGAGTTCTTCTTTGGTGTGTTTTATACTTTTTCGGCCTCAGGAGACTAAATTGTACAAAAAAGGACCCCCCTGGATTCTTCTTTGGCGTTTTCAAACTCTCTAAACTATGAAAACACCGTCGAGCATGTACTAGTTCGGGCACGTAAAATTCACGAATTAGTGTTTATCAAGCATTCTTCTTTCTTTTCTTCGAGCTTGCCAAAAATGAAGATGGTCCCGAGTTTAATTTCTTGGACTCGTTAAACTTTTACAAGAAAGAGGGGATAATATCAAGCATTATTTTCCCATCTCTTCAAGCTTGTTAAAAAATGAAGAGGGAACCGAGTTTAATTTCCTGGACTCGTTAAAATTTAACAGGGAAGGTAAGGAAGAATTTTTCTCTTGTTTTCAGTAATGACAGCCTGTCATCCTTGAACATAACACTCTTTGTCTTTCGATATCCATGTTTCAGTGTCTACTTGTGTTCAACTATCACTTTTTCTTTGAGTTTCTTACTCCTCCTCTTGTCCGTTATACCTGGGGAATCTGATCATGTCTCCTACATGACAGATAAGTCTAGTTGCTCTACCTATAAGTTATACGCTACCTTGGGTCATCTCTGTGGTGTGCTCACTGTTCAAGGACTCTTCCCAAATGTCTGTTTTATAGCCTGATCCCATCATTGTTATATCTGTTATCTATTTGTGTTTCCCTTCTTTTGCCCAATTCCTAGTCACTCTTGTGATCCGTTGGAGGATCTGTTGCCTTCCTTATCACAGCATGGTTCCGTTTCAGCACTTCCCGATGACGAAGACCTAGAGTTTTGATGATGGTACCTCAGGATTCACTTTCATCATTGGTGATTTCCTTTGCTTCAGTTGTTGATTATCATCTATTGATTGACAAACTATTGAATCCTTTCCATGTTCGACTTCATCTCCCCTTATTCACATGGCTTGGATTGTACTGGTTCTTTGGGATCCTTTATGAAGACCTTAGTTCCTTTTTATGGACTAAGTTGTGCAAGATTATGTTCTGTTCCTATACACAGCTTCCATATCTTTGAAGACTCATTATTGTATATTGTGGCTTCGATCCACCTTTGTAATATACGTGGTTTTATACCCATATCATATGATGTACTCAAATATTGTAAAGGAGCTAGTGTTCCAGTAAATTGAACATAGCATCCTCAGATGTAACTTTGTATATGACATTACTATGTATTTGTTTCAGGTACTCTCTCTGCTCCATTGGATTTCTGAGTTCTCCAAAGCTGATGTATATAATGTATTTCGGCCATCGTTTCCCTCTAACCTCACACATTAGGGGGCATCTGTTATCCGCCTAAATGGCACCTCTCCATCCAAGTGCCGACATTCCTCATGTTGGTACACAAAAGGACATCTATGGATTGAGGTTTTCCCAGGGTACTCTTGATGAGCTTCTTATAATACATTCCTTCCCCATCCAGATGGTTACTTTGCCATTTTTACTATGTTGAGTTGTATTCGCGACTCTTCTTTGATACAACTCGCGAGTCATTCGTGAGTCCTGGTTGATGCAAGTCGCGAATCTATGTATTCACGGGTTGCCCTTATGATAAGTCATGAATCATTCGCGGGTTGCTCTACTACATACCCGCGAATGTGTGTCTTAGCATTTAAAAATAAAACACGCGTTAATTGGAGATTAGTTAACTCATTTAACTTAATTTCCTTAATTGCTACAAATCCCCCAACCTTCGAGAACTGCCTTATTTCACCCATATAAATACAGGCCTTGGGGAGGGTGTGATATATATAGACTTGGAGAGCAAAGTTATGCTGGTGGATTGTATACAGAAGTCTTTGGAGCAGTGGAACTCAGAATCCTTTGGTTGCAGAGGAGTCCTTGTCTTAGACGTTGGGTTGTAATCTGAACTATTTTCATTATTGATAATAAAGAGAATCCTTCTTCCATATGTGTTTCATGTGTATTGGTTTGATAAATGTTTATGTTTATGCATCTTATATGTGATTTATCTAACTTGTTTATATATATATGAATCATCTTGTATCTGGGAGATTAGCTCTTGACATGTGAAGGAGGAGCAACCTTGGAGACTTTGGAGATGAAGTAGATCGGAAGAGGACTAGCAAGGATTGAACTTTGTTAATCGAGTAAGTCTTTCTCATCCTCCTATTTCCTTTACTGCACTCTGGAAGTCAATTGTCTGCAAGTTGATTGAGTATGTTGGTAACCCCAGACCTGTGGTTATTTGGTGTATATTCCTTTACAACACAAATCGTGGTAGCTCTGGACATTGAATCGATCTGTGGAATTTATCTAGATTACAGTTGAAGTTACACATAATCAGGTTGGTGGTGCGATGTACCCAGAGTTCTATTGATTGAGTATGTTGGTAACCCCAGACCTATGGTTATTTGGTGTATATTCCTTTACAACACAAATCATGGTAGCTTTGGACATTGAATCGATCTGTGGAATTTATCTAGATTACAGTTGAAGTTACACATAATCGTGTTGGTGGTGCGATGTACCCAGAGTTCTATTGATTAGGGATTCGTTTGAAGGTCGTTGTTCCAGAACAGAGTGTGCATTTATAACCCAAGGTATTTTCATACAAAAGATTCAGGAATCTGACGTTGTGCCATCAAATTCCTTTCAATATAAATTCTGGTAATGCTCGATGAATTCCTGTAATACTTAATGGTTTCCTGTAAGTTAGATTAATTCTTTGAATTTGCAGTTTTCTATCAATTAGTTGTTTGAGGATGCAAGTGTGCTCTAGATTTGGGGTTGTACTAAGTTGTAATCCAAGTTTACCCTTAATCCTCTTACAGGTAGTATTTAAACATGTAGACATTTTCCTACCGTTGATGAGGGGTAGCAACCCGAAGCAGTGTGAACCAAAACCACTCTATTTCAAAGGGAAATTGTACTAGGTAGCTATTATATCTATCTATTTTTATCCCTTGATCGTCTTACGGGTAGTATCCAAACACATAGATTTTTTCTAGCCATTAATGAGGGGTAGCATCCTAAAACAGTGTGGATTAGAGGTCCAATCTATTTCAGTAGGGAACTACACCAGGTGGTTGCTACTCCGATGAGGAGCCTATATCATAGTTGTCACTTCAAAGGTATCTTTGTTTTATTAAACATTATGAAATCATATCCCTTATTCCTGATCCTCAACCAATATTACCTCCAAACCTCTAAACCTATGCATAGAAAGATAATTACAAAGACAATTTAGAGCCCCATTCTCGGTGCATTAGCCCTAAAAGATTACTTTCGTGCATAATAGCAAATACCATGGATTTAGTTTGTGCAACATGGTTAAGGAACAAAAACCCATAATCTATGATAAAAACATTGTAATGGCACCCATATCCTGGTTGAAAGCGAAATATTCCATTTACAAGACATGTGAGGTGATATAGAACCATGTGCATGTCCACTAGACATAAAGATGAATATTTTAGGGCCTACATCCTTGTTGTTTATTCCTAAACCTTACAAAGACCCTAAGAACCATCCATGTCATTCAAAATATTATAACAACAATAATATGACCCATGTAGGACAATTATTCACTCTACATGGGACAATTATTCACTCTACCAGGGAATTGAACCAGTCTGGGACTGGGGGACTCAGCCTGGTGTTGAGGGCCATTCTTTGAATGGAGGAACCTCGTCAGCTACCAGGAATTTGACCCAGTCCCGGACTAGGGGACTTATCCTGGGGTTGAGGGCCATTCTTTGAATGGAGGCACCTAGTTAGTTACCAGGAATTTGACCTAGTCTGGGACTAGGGGACTCAGCCTGGGGCTGAGGGCCATTCTCTGGGAGAATGGAGGCACCTATTCAGTTACCAGGAATTTGACCCAGTCTGGGATTAGGGGTCTCAACCTAGAGTTAAGTTCCATTCATTGAATGGAGGCACCTGGTCAGCTACCAGTGTTGATTTTTCTTGAGCAACATTGAGAGCTATTCTCTTAAGAGAACGGGGACATCTGGTCAAGGACCAGGATATGGAACCATTCCAGCACTGGGGGAATCAACCTTGAGTTGAGTATCCATTCTGTTGAATGGAGACATCTGGTCAGGGACCAGGATGTGGAACCAGTCCAGTGCTGGGCGACTCAACCTAGAGTTGTGTGACCATTCTGTTGAATGAAGACATCTGGTTAGGGACCAATATGTGGAACCAGTCCAGCACTGGGCTACTCAACCTAGAACTGAGTGGCCATTATTTGAATGGAGGCACCTGGTCAGTTAACAGGAAGATGACACAGTCTAGCACTGGGGGACTCAGCTTAAGGCTGAGGGCCATTATTCGGGAGAATGGAGGTGCTTGGTCTGTTACCAAGTATTTGACCTTGGCTCAAATTATGCAGCTTATGGCTGATGCACTTGGTCCGTTACGAGGATATAACTATAATCCCCAGACCAAGTCTGGGCATGTGAAACACTTTGACCCTCGATCTGTGGGCTTTGTGATCTTCTCCAAGTCTTAGCTACCCTTGGTTAAGACACCTAGTACCCAATCTTGGTGTCACATAGAGTGTGAGATAAAAGCATTAGTAATTCTCTCTGTTTATGATGACGTACTTTGAGTGGGGATGAAGGACCACCTTGACCACTTGTTTTGACCACAGGGCACTTGAAGAAGGCTAAAGTAAAAGTAAAAAATACGTAAGGACCCTTAGTACCACTAAGGAGTCAAAGTGAAAGTGCAAAAATACCTTTTAGTACCACTAAAGGTAAAAGTAAAAAAGATAAAATAATAAAATAATATTATTTTGTTGTTTTAAGTTTTGGTCCACTTACAAGTGATTCAAAGGATATAAAAGAAGATCAATCCATTTCATTTTGTTACACACACTTGCTCATGATCCTATAGCTACTCAAGGAATATTTTTGCTCACATTGTGGAGGACATCTTTTGTGGTTATGCCCTAGCATGGAGGATTCTAGCTAGGGCACCCACTATTTTATGGTCGAATCCTAAACTAGGGTTTCACCATTAATGAACAACAGCAGCAACACCTTCTCTCTTTTCACGAGCTAAGGTTTCTTCTAAACCCTCACATCACCTTCAGAATTCTCACGGGCAACCTTCTTCCCTCACGGGCAGTCTCGGTCTATTCACAGGCAAGCCAGATCTCCTGTCCAGGCACCTCCCTCTACCCTTCGTCACTCACAACAAGCCTTAGCAGGGCTTAGGCATGCTTCCAACACCCTTTGGAAACTTCCAACACCCTTGGGTAGGCTGCTACCACCCTTGGGCAGCCATAGTCTACCTGCTACCACCCTCGGGCAGCCATAGTCTTCCTGCTATAGACTTCTGACATGTAGCAGTGATGCTCGGGTAGGGTTTTGGGCAAGTAGCAGAGCTCGGGCAGGGTAGATAGGGTCTGGGTAGGAAAAATATCAACTTCGGGCAGGCTGACAGAGATTCATGCAGGGCAGACATACCTCCGGGCAAGAAGACAGGGCTCAGAAAGAGGGCTTGGGAAGTAGACAGAGAGTTCCGGGAAGTTGATAAGATATCCTCTTTATATAAGCACAGAGTTACATTTGAGCCCTGAGCTTTGCCAGCTCAAAATCAAAAGCAGAAATTAAATCTTTGGAGTATTTATTTCTAAAGCTACGATTATGAGATTTCCTCCATTTCTTACAGGATTTCCAATTAATATTGTTCCATCCTTAGAGATGTCTTATTAATATAGGCTGATGGAAGCTTCCAGGAATTCAAATTCTCATTTACAATCCATTAGTAATTGAGATGAATGATAATATCAAAGATAAGCATTTAAACCAGTCATATGATTTTCGCGTCTCCCTTAAAAGAACTTGAAAGGGCATACAAAATAATGACAGGGAAGAGGACTAAGAGAATTAAAAGTGTTGTGTGGTTATGAAGACAACTCAGGGAGATCAAAAGCTAATGAAATTTGGTATTTGGGAATTGATATCTAATGTAGAATCTTGACTCCATTTCGATGACAAGTAAGTTGGATTCATCAAGGGTTATCTCCTTGTTACTTATGTGCTATCTGTGACCATATCATGAGGGGAAACAAGAGATCGTTTCTCATAAAAGGAATCATATCTTTCTGAATGTCAGACATTTCAATAAGACTAGAAATGCATCTGTAAAGTGTCATCTCGGAGGTAAACCTCTAGATTATAGATTAAAGGGTTGAGGGGGTCTATATCTTGAAGAGAGAACATGCAACCTCTAACACTGACTCAAACCTTTTCCTTACTAAACAACCAAACTGACAAGTACAAAGTATTTACCCTTGAAACCAACTTAAAATTGGAGGTCAAGCAATTTTGGAGAGGTTTGGGTACTCTAGACAATGAGTAGTTTTTAGAAAATGATTATAAACCTTCAATTCTTGCCATGATGCAAAGGTAGGTAGTCCATGCAAAATAACTGCAAGACAAAATAAGTTATAGTATTAATAAATAAAAATGGTTCAATGGAAATATCTAATTCTTCCATTTCCTACTTTTCCCCTACTGATTGTATATGCCTAAATATTTAGTTCTAATTGGGCTCCCTAGGATTTAAAATTTTCTTGATCGATGTCGTAAAAACAAAATAGGTCAAATTTTACCCCTCTTTGTTGTCAGTAAATATTTCTTCATCCAATTTATTCGAAGATGATTGACTTGTTTATTAGGATACTACATGGTTCTAATAGCTTCTAGAATAGAGATATATCCATTACCAAATTGCCCCGAAGACAATATACATTCCTTTGTACCAACACTACATAACTATAATAAAGAGCCAATGTTATGTATTCTAATTGATATTTATGATCACTCATCAGTTATTCAGATTTTTGCAACCACCTATAGGCTGTCTCTAAAATAAAACAGACTAATGACTATATGTATCTAACTAAAACAATGAGCATTGATACACTATCTACATTCAAAGTTCAAATTCTGTATAGCCAATGTCTGAAGAAGCAGGGCTTAGGTATGGTTAACATGCTCTTCTTAAATGAGCATATAAACCATGTCTTAGACTATGTATAAATATGTATACATATTAAATACATTATTTTTCTGAAAAATAGACTTGAGGCATAGAGGATGCTCCCTAGACTTGAGATTTTCTTTATGATTTTGTTTTCATATCATAGACTAATAAATTTCCTTCAGTTTCTCTCTTCCCCTTACACCTTCAAGATTACTTCACAAAGCACTAGTTTGCACAAACCCACATGGTATATAAATCAAGAAATAGTCATAACTGAAAAATGTACAAACCCATGGAATCGCCATGAAAATCACATGGGGCTGCTAAAAAAAAATAGTTTCAAGCATTCATGGAATCCTTCAACAACATTTTCTTTTGTTTGTACTTCCTTAGAAACCCATTGTCTTCCATTTTCACATAATAAGTCTGGTTTTCAAGTGACCACAACAATGTTCAGTATCTCAACATACATTGTCACTTCTCACAATGTTTTCTTTGATACCTCACATTGGTTTATTTCTCACAAAAGAATAGTGAGTTTTCTTTCTTAACATCCCTTGGCTTGTTTACACAATCGAATATACAAAATTTGGCATGTAATGGCCATAATATGCTCTACTAATGGCTGCATGAAGGGCCTATCATGAAGAAATTCCTAGGCTGCATGTTCCCATTATTTACTACACTATTGAGGATATTGTTTTTTAGGCTGCTAAGAAGAAAGAGGGATTAACTTGGTCCATTCATTATCCCAAAGTCATATTTGGATTCTCTCCTTGGAGCTTAATGAATATTGTAGGCACATTGTATGTTTATGCTGCCACCTGTAAACATGAGGGGTTAAATGCTTCTATGTTCCCATGCATTTCTATTGCATGGGTATTCTAACATAATTATGCCAATCTTGATTCTTATCCATGGTGCCTAAGTCCAAACCTAATAGGACTCTTGATCAAGCATGGGAACATTGTCTCCAAGTGGATCAAAGCAAGTCAAGTGCAAATATTGTCTGGCTGTTATGTTTGGGGCCATAAGCATACTGAAACACCACAAAGTGAGAATCCAATGAGACGATGTAGTTTGTGATATGGATACCAGACTCACCCCTTTGCTGAGATGGAGAAATTCCTAACCCAATGAAGAAATAAACAGGGTGGAACACAGTCTCAAGTTGGATAATCTAGGCCCTTGGCAAGGATGATGTGGGGACAGATTGTTTGTTTGCATAAGATGGCTTCAAAAGTAAAACCTAAATGTCTAGATGGAAAGAGCTAAAAAAAATAGATAGTTTAGAAAAACCAACATTGAAAACAGATTCTAGATGTCAAAGCTATGATCTAAAGGCATAAAATGTAACCAAGGATCCATGTGGCAGTTGAGGTTGATTCGCATGGTGATAGGGAAAGAACTAAACTAAAAGTAGACGCTTTGGAAAACAACATTGAAAACAGTCTCCGGATGTCAAAGTTATGCCCTTTTGAAGAATCCCATAAAAGGTAACCAAGGTCAAGGTTATGCCCAAATTGAACTGATAAACGTGGGGCCATTGGACACAAGCAGAACTTGCTGATGTTCGTATATTGTTTCAGTATTGGGTTCTGGAGAAGTGGGTAGCACCCTTACCTTCAAGTTCATTGCCTGTGTCTTTCTTGTGCCTTTCTTGGCAATCCTATTGTATACTACTTCATCAATTGCTGCAAGTGGGGCGGTCTCATGCCCCCTTGAACTACCTTTGTTCAAGGCTTGAACTAAGTCTCAGTTTCCTGTTGAGAACAAATCTCTTCATTCTTGTTCCCGAACTCCAAGATTTTTACGTACAACATATCTACAGGCCTTTGTGTAATCAACAGGGTATTTTTGTTGTTGATATTTTAGACGGTTGCTATTTCCTCTCTTTGCACCATGAAATCCTTGCCCAGGTTGAATTGATAAGTGTTAGGCAATTGGACAAAGAAAAAACTTGCTGGCGGTGGTGTATTGCTGGCAGCTGCTTGAGACTCTGCTTCAACGCATCCAGGCCCTATATTAAAGCAGGCATCACTATATTAGATAGCCTCTTGGCTATTTGAATAGGGGTTGTATGCCACAAATAGGTTGCTAATAAAGGGAAACATGTTTGGAAACATCCTAAATACCTGTAAATTTGGAAGTTTGGGAACCCTGATTAGTTAGGGATTTAATATGATTGCCTGTTAAATAGTAAATACAATTGCTTTACAATAAATAGATACAAGTTCACTCATTAGTTATTCAGATTTCTGCAACCACCTGTAGGTTGTCTCTAAAATAAAACAGACTAATGACTATATGTATCTAACTAAAACAATGAGCATTGATACACTATCTACATTCAAAGTTCAAATTCTATATAGCCAACGTCTGAAGAAGAAGGGCTTAGGTATTGTTAACATGCTCTTCTTAAATGAGCATATAAACCATGTATTAGACTATGTATAAATATGTATACATATTAAATACATTATTTTTCTGAAAAATAGACTTGAGGCATAGAGGATGCTCCCTAAACTCCTTTTGGAACACTTCAGGAGCTTCCCATGTGTCATATATGCTCAAGGGAAATGTAAGAGATTGTACACTCTTCATACAAACGCATGCTATTGAGAATGAGATTGATCTTCAGACATTTTTTATATGTTGTTTGAAAGTTTAAACTTTAAACCAAGCCATGCAATCTCACTTCCATTTATGCAAGAACATATGATACACTGTATACAACAAGATTGGTTGTGTTTGGAGTTACTCACCTTCTAGTGGACTGGTATCAAGGTGCAGTATGCCCTTCTCACTGGGAAATGGAATTGACATGCCTCTAACTTTTAATAAAAACCGTTGTACATCCTGAATGTTAGTTTCAAATGAGAATGGATGTGCTTCTCTTCTCTCTGAAATGTTAAAACATGATGCTCAAGTAAGTGAAATGCTTAAGTTGGGGTTTTTGTGATTGTAGGGTTTAGGAGTCCTTCTCCTATGGTGCCCTCCTTTCCCTTTCCCCTACCTGCCCCTAACAAAACCAAAGTTCATGCGTTGTCTTTTCCAGTTTGTGATTCAAGGTGAAATCATTTCTGGTGGATGGAAATGATGCTTGACCCTAGCGAGTTATTTCCTTTCATCAGAAACAATTCCAATGTAAACCCTGATGATTCCTTCAACTAGATCCACCCCCACTGATACAGGAAATGGATTCCCTGGTTGGAAACTGATCTGATTCAAAAACCATAAACAAATGGAGATTTTGATCCAGTTTTGTTCTTTGTTGTCCGTTTTGATTTTGAGATTTTTTTATGATTTTGTGTTTTTTTTTTATGATTTTGTTTTATTTTTTATTATTTTTTATTTTAATGTTATTTTTAGTATTTGTGTTTTTATTATGCTTTTTACATGTGTGTTTTAGAAGGCCAAATATTTTTTCATTTTTCATTACTAGAATTTAGGGAAACCACCCTTGATATCCACCCTTGAGGAAAACTAAATATATCAAGATGCCCTATTTGACAAGGTTAACAAACCCACACTTTTGGGATCGGCATTAAAAATTTGAATTTATTGCAATGGATCTACCCATAAATCAACCAAGATATGAGTCCATATTTCTCAAGGAACAATTACATTTGTATTGATCTTTCTGAGTCTACAAACCCGCAGAAATATCAACAATAAGGGTTGAGTAACGAAGAACAAATTCTAAAAATTGTTGTTTTCCTACCATGAATCAACAATTTTCTCCACTCCAATGGGAACCCCCAATTGGTACCAGGCACCACATATTTCCTACTTAAACTAGTTCTTAGCCAATCTCTATATTATTTCACAAGACAACCATGCTTTAGTACCTCTCATGTTATACCATCCAAGTTAAGTTCCAAAACCCAAACCACATTGGCCTCAACACCCAATCCAGCTCTCAATCCTAAACGTCTCACATGAAGCAAACAACAATAACAATAGAAGACAAGATTTATGTTGTGTTACCCCCCTGTTTGTGTAGGGTGTTTACCTTCAGTTTTCATGAGGAGTTCTGGGTTGTTCTCAAGGTTTCTAGGTATGTATAGGGACAAATTCTATACCATTTTTACAGCACTATGGGAAATTTTGGGTCTGTTTGTGGCCTTAAACAGCCCTAAAACAACATTCATTTCTAATTCTGGGCTGATTGTGGGCAAAGACAGCACGAGAGTAACAGATATGGGCATGAAAGCATCCATAAATCCCAAACCTGGACATTATATGAACTGTTCTGAGTCTCTAAACAATATTTAGGGAGTAGTTCTAGCCTCTAGGTGCATTACAGACCTCAATCAGTAGTACCAGAAGTTATGGGCATGTGTAGCAGCTGAACGCAGCGTCCTGTCCATATTGTGGGATGACTTATGCAATTGAATAGTAGTTCTAGGCATGTTTTAGCTGCAAAGAATGAGCAGAAAGCCAATTCTGGGCTAATGCTGTGAGCTGAGAAGCAATTATGCTATGTTCTGGGTGAAATTTATTGGTGTCCATTGGCAAATATGATCATGTTCCTGTGTAGAGGCAGCCTTATTTTCAATTCTTGGCATCCTTTAGGCGCCATTTCATGTGTAGCAGTCTAAGCATCAGCTAACATGTGACTTGAAAATGATTTGCAGCAGTCTAGATCTAAAAAGAAGTTCATGGATTGAAACCTCATTGGGAAGTAAGGCTGTTGTTGGAGGGTGATTGAGTAAACAAACTACAGGCCATCACTTTTAAACAGAAATTATAGGGTTCATATGGTAGCAGCCAACAAAGCATTGATCAACATTCCTTCTTGTGGTCTGGTTGAATACTCTTGGAGATGCATTTGAAGAGTTTGCATGCATGTTGAAAAGGTTTATTTGTTGTGCCTATCCTTTTGAATCTTTGAGCCACCCTTGGATCACCTTCTAGAGGAGCTGCAGCCTTGGGATAACCTTGTAGGGTGGTCAAATTAGTGTGTATTGCGGAGTATGGATCGGCTAAGACAAGCTTTTGTAAAAACGTCCCGCTATATTCATGCTTCATTAGGGAAGTGAGATATCCTTGGGAGGCTTCTCAGCAAGGTTTAGCATTTACCCATTGTTTCAGCAGTTAGCTTCTTCTTTGAGAGGGATCGTTGCATCTTAAGTATTAATCTGTGCCGAGGATTGTTGAACTGTTCTGCAATCTAGGTTTGGACGTTGCATCGTGGATATTTACGGCTACTGCCCTAAAATCTATGCCTTTGCAAATTTTCTAATTGAAGAACAACTATGGAAGAAATGGCATCCAACGTTCTGTTGTAAAGGCTCCTACTTATAGCACCAACAACACCTACAGGATCGACATGTTTTGGACTCTGAAGAGTTGGTAATAAGCCTCCATAGAGGAAGCCCTTCAAGTGCTGCAATACTATTAAGTAATCCTATCAAAATCAACAAACTTATACAAGGAACCAATATAATGGAACCTTAATTCCCACTAGTATAGCCTTGGGTATAAATCCATGTAAACTAGCCTCAATGAAGAGAAGATGATGCCCAACAAGGATTTCTACCACCATAAGTTTTATCAACTAGATTTCTAAACCTATAATGCCTTGAAGGTTCTTTCAATAAGCATGTGGGAAATTGGTAGCCTTCACTCCATACAACCTTACAACACTCTATGCACTACCTAGCCACATATTCCAATTCTTTTCCTTCACTGAGGTATGTTAAATCATTCACTACGTCCATAATATGATTTGTTTTTTTTATGGAACCTATGTCCATAATCACTAAAGGTTCCATAAAGGCTCACCCTGAATGGAAAATTCAGTTACAGTCCTTGAATTTGCAACCGATACAGATATCCCGATGCATGTATCCTTACCTGAGATCTCACTCATAGGTTCTGAAGTGCCAGTTTTCTGCAAGGATGGAATTGCCATGTGATTTGCTTTCTGTACTGATGTCTATTTTTTTGTGCATATTTTGCATGTCCTTAATGAATCACTAATTAAATTGGATGAACATACTACAGAACCATGCTCCGGCAATGGAAACGATACAATCTTTCCTAAATCCTTTCTGACCAGCTCAGCAGTAGTCCCTGAGGAGACATTCATGTCATCAACTTTAGCTACTGTAGATGAAGACTTCTGTGCACTGCAACTTAGGGTTTTGTGCCTTCTGTGGGGATAAACTTGAAGTAGCCATTGACGTAGGTAATGAAATGTGATCGGACAAAGATTTATCTACCTTCCCATTACAATGACCAAGTTCACTAAGCAATATCTCTAAGACACCCTCCCCTTTAGATTCGAAATGTGTCTTAGGGCTCGGATGCAGGGTAGCAGTTGATGGTGCATGTTGCTACAACTGCTATTTTTTATTTCTCTGCTTGGATTTAGTTATCTTTCTCATATTTTCCATTGTTACATGACCTATTAACTTCACACATTCACTATTCTTCTTTTCCTGAAAAGAGTTATTTTGTTCCAGGCCAAGGGCAGAAACAGAAGTAAAAATAATATTTTCATTAGGAACGACTGTTTCTGGGCTAGGCATGTTCATTGGAAAATTCTTAACTGCAGCATCAGACTTCTTTGTAGCTGATAGTTCAGTCACAGTAGTGAATTGTGAACCAAATATGTCTCTGCTAACAGCCACTAAAACAGCTAAAGGAGTTGAACCATAAATTCTCTCAGTAGTAGATGATGTTGAACAAGAAGATTTCATTTGTAGAGCCTCCAATGAAATGAGGCTAGTTTCTTCAGCCCGAGTGAAAGGTTTTGATAGATCCAATGTTCCACCAGACTGTGCCATAGTTGGAATATTTTGACCTGAAGATGTATGCACAGGATCAGACCTCACAGAAGTAGCACTTGCTGATGATACAACTGCCACTAAAACTGACGTATTTGGATGCAGATGTAAATTAATTGAGTGGCCATATGATCCTGCTGGTATTGCTGAGTTGGAATTTAGTTTGTGAGTACTGTTGAAAGCCATAGGCACACCGAATTGTGGAGGTTTATAAGTTGAATATATTCCTGACAAATTATTAGTGTCAGAAGTTAGTTTAACAGTCCTGGTATCTGTGTGGGAATCCAGCTTTGTGCCCTTTGGACCAAATTTCAACTCTTCATGAGTCTCAGGAAGCTAGCAGTTGCTGCAACACTGGAAAGGTAGTCCAACAGATGGTTAATGTACAGGTAAGGACACTTGAGTTCATGTACGTTGAATTCATGATATTATCGCAGGTTCAAACACTGACCCATCACCAAGGATTAAAAATTGTTTAACAAGTACCCCTCACTAATAAGGTACCTAAAAAACAATTGATATTGGATATTAAATGCTACAAATAGGAGGACTATGAGAAAAAAAAGCTCCCAAAAGAGATTGCTAATTAAATTTTAAAAATTGCTATTCCTTTAAGGCATTGGATGACTCCCTGAACAATGTGTTATGGGAAAAACAGAGGCTTCCAGATAAGAGGCAACAATTAGAATCTTGTCGAATAACCTAGAAGCATTGAAATAGTAGCTTAGACCTAGAGAAAAATACAAGGGTTGGATTCATCAAGAAAAGTATGAGCAGAGGCGGTTGGACAAGAGACAAGAATTAGGAGATTACAGAATAACCTGGAAGCATTGAAGCAGTTAGTAAGGCTGAGGGTAAACTATGGAGGTTGGGTACAAATTCATCAAAAAAATGAGCTACTTACCAGAAAGCCTAGCATTACCGGTAAATGATATCTGAGGAGTGTGGGCATAAAATTCTACTATCTAATGGAATTCGGATCCATAGTGATCTAATACAAATGCCTCCAAAGGATGGACCTAAAGAGTAAAATATCTTGGGGAGAAAACATATATCATACAAGAATACTTAAATTTCTTGGTTGGAAATATTGAAAAATGACAAGCAGGAACACTTGGTTGGGTAAATCCAGGAGAGCTATTGACATGAGAAATTGTATCAAGAGACGCTAACTAGCATCCCATTGGCACACCCGTAATCACTAAAGAAGCATGCCAACTGTCACCAAACTTTTATCACAAAATAAGCATGTACTTTTAAATAAAAGGATAAGATGTGAGTTTGTCAAACAACTGGACTTCATCAACAGTTGTGTAATAACTAAAAGGTCATTCCAACAGCTGGCTGATTAGCTGTCAATTCAGCCTAGGCCAGGTGGTGGAGAGTAGGAGTGTTATCCTCAATTCAAGTTTCTCACAACATTTTACTAATAAGAAATATTGGTAAATTGATTTTGTTGAGGACAATTC
>LPNX010513664.1:440834-451110 GCA_001517045.1 Pseudotsuga menziesii | reverse complement strand
GGAAAGGGTCCAAGGGCATTCCTACCCATCAGAGGGAAACTTTCTTTTTGTTCTGCAACCTCTCCCTCCTGGCCTGTAACCCTAAAACAAGAAGGTTTCGAAATATGTACGTCCTCCTCCACAAAAAAAACATGGATTCTTTGGGTTTTATATAAGTATTTACGCATGTAATGAGCGCTCAGGATAACCCATTCAAATGAAAAGTTACACATATATATAGTATGAATTCGAGTTTAGCTCCACAAGAAACCATAACCTGCAGTGCTGAGAAGGCGGCATATGTATTGGACAAAGTTGAAGATACTTACTTGGGGGTTACTGTTGAGTTGGCCAGGAAGCCTTTAGGAAATATTTCACAATTGTCTTGTGGGGATCATTTTCGACTATAAATTAGCAGTAACAAGACATAACCTTTGAATATGGGCTGAATCTAAGGGTTGAAATACATTTTTGGGCATGTTTCAGTCTTAAAAGGTGATGAATAACAACATAAAACTAGCTTTGGTAAGTTCTAGTCCAATTTAATTTGATGGTTAAAGCTCCAATTTTGGGCATGAGCAGGGATGGTAAGAGAACTCAATTCTCATTTACAAACTATTTGGAGGGGTTTTGAGTACATTGTGTGCCCTAGAATAACAATATAAAAATTTGATATAGCCTTTTGCATTAGAAAATGTGACAAAAGTATAAACAATAGTCATAAAATCCTTAAAAAATCCAGGTTTGATGTGTGTTAGGGACTCATGTATGAAACAAAATCCCTATAGGGGGTGATTTACCTGTGTGACCATTCATGCCTTGTTTGGAGTATTGTTCAACCCACGTGGGGCACTCATGCCAAGTTTGGATAGGTTTGCGTGGTAGATTGTGTAGCAATTGTTGTAGTAGCATTTGGATCCTTTAGTCAAGTTGAATCCTTGAATCATTACACAAGTGGAATCCAACAAAGCGTTTGCTCCATATATGTATGGAATTTAACTTAATAAAGGTGCAAAATATGGAAGTTTATGAGAAGTTTTGGAGCTTGGGTCTCCTTTTGTTCAGTATATGTGACTTCAGGAAATAAAATTATAAAGATAACCAGCAAGTTTTCTAGTTTTTCTCATAGAGATGAATATTTAAATTTGGAAATGTCCTATATGCTTGGAGGGGAGGTTGGATGAAACTAGTAAATACTTTTTTGTTGTTGTTTCAAAAGGCTTAACTTTATAAGTCAATATAATGTACAAAGAGTAATCATTTACATCATTGAATTTCCTCTTACCACCACAATGAGGAAGGCAATCATATCCAACTGGGCTGTAATAGTAGAGGACACAATGTACTCTCCTAGAAAGGAACGAAATCTAACTTCAGCTAGATTTTTATCATGGTGTAATGTATTTGATAACAATGTGGCTGTGTTAGATGGAAAACTACCTTATGAAATCTAACATACTTTAGCTTTATTGATCCTGCAATGTTTTAAGAACGAAAACTAACTCTAGCCAGATTTCCATCATTGTGCATTGTGATTGATGACAATGTGGTTGTGCTAGATGAAAAGCTAGATTATAAAATCTAACACACATTAGATTTCACTCATCGTGCAATGATTTAAGGACGAAAGCTAACTCTAGCTTGATTTCCATCACGGTGCAATGCGATCAATGACGATGTGTTGTGTTAGATGGAAAACTACGTTATGAAAGCTAACACACATTATCTTTCACTCATTGTGCCATGTTGTTATAAGGAAAGCTAACTCCAGCTAGATTTGCATCATGGTGTAATGTATTTGATGACAATGTCACTTTGTTAGATGGAAAACTACCTTACAAAAGCTAACATACATTAGTTATTACTCACCATGCAATGTTTTAAGAACGAAAGCTAACTCTAGCTAGATTTCCAAAATGGTGCATTTTGATTGATGACAGTGTGGTTGTGTCAAATAGAAAACTACATTATAAAAATAAACACACATTAGATTTCACTCACTGTGTAAAGATTTAATGTTGAAAGCTAACACCAGCTAGATTTCCATCATGGTGCAATGTGACAATGTGGTTGTGTTAGATGGAAAACTACCTTATGAAAGCTAATACACATTACTTTCACTTATCGTGCCATGTTGTTAAAAGAAAGCTAACTCCAGCTAGATTTTCATCATGGTGTAATGAACTAACACACATAAGGTTTCCTTTATAGTGCCATGTTGTTAGAAGAAAAGCTAACTCCAACTAGATTTTCATCATGGCGTAATGTATTTGATGACAATGTGGTTGTGTTAGATGAAAAACTACATTGTGAAGGCTAATAGATATTATCTTTACTTACCGTGCAATGTTTTAAGAACAAAAGCTAACTCCACCTAGATTTCCATCATGGTGCATTGTGATTGGTGATAATGTGGTTGTGCTAGATGACAAAATACACTATGAAATTTTACACACATTAGATTCCACTCATCGTGCAACGATTTAAGGATGAAATCCAACTCCATCTAGAATTCCAACACGATGCAATGTGCTTGATGACAATGTGGTTGTGTTAAATGGAAAACTACCTTATGAAAGATAACACACATTAGCTTTCACTCATTATGCCATGTTGTTTAAAGGAAAGCTATCTCCAGCTATATTTCCATAATGGTGGAATGAGCTAACACACATAAGCTTTCCCTTATAGTGCCATGTTGTTAGAAGGAAAGCTAACTCCAACTAGATTTCCATCATGGTGTAATGTATTTGATAACAATGTGGTTGTGTTAGATGAAAAATTACCTTATGAAATCTAACATACGTTAGTTTTATTGACCATGCAATGTTTTAAGAATGAAAGCTAACTCTAGCTAGATTTCCATCATAGTGCATTGTGATTTATGATAATGTGGTTGTGCTGGATGGAAAACTACATTATGAAAGCTAACACATTAGATTTCACTCACTGTGCAATGATTTAAGGACGAAAGTTAACTCCAGCTAGATTTCCATCACAGTGCAATGTGATCAATGATGATGTGTTGTGTTAGATGGAAAACTACCTTATGAAAGCTAACACACATTATCTTTCACTCACCATGCCATTTAGAAGGAAAGCTAACTCCAACTAGATTTGCATTATGATATAATGTATTTGATGACAATGTGGCTGTGTTAGATGTAAAACTACTTTACAAAAGCTAACACACATTAGCTATTACTCACCATGCAACGTTTTAAGAACGAAAACTAACTTTAGCTAGATTTCCAAAATGGTGCATTTTTATTGATGACAATGTGGTTGTGCTAATTGAAAAAATACATTATGAAAGGTAACACATATTAGATTTCACTCATTGTGTAATGATTTAAGGTTGAAAGATAACTCCAACTATATTTCCATCATGGTGTAATGAGACATTGTGGCAGTGTTAGATTAAAAACTACCTTATGAAAGCTAACAAACATTAGCTTTTACTCACTGTGCAATGTTTTAAGAATGAAAGCTAACTCCAACTATATTTTTATCATGATGCATTGTGATTTATGACAATGTCACTTTGTTAGATAGAAAACTACACTATCAAAGCTTACACACATTAGATTTCACTCACAGTGCAACGATTTAAGGATGAAAGCTAACTTCAACTAGATTTCCAACACAACGCACTGTGATTGATGACAATGGGGTTGTATTACATGGAAAACTACCTTATGAAAGCTAATACACATTAGCTATAACTCATCATGCCATGTTAAAAAAAATTCTAATTCCAGCTAGATTTCCGTCATGTTGTAATGAGCTAACACACATAAGCTTTCCCTTATAGTGCCATGTTGTTACAAGGAAAACTAGCTCTAGCTAGATTTTCATCATGATGTATTGTATGTGATAACAATGTGGTTGTGCTAGATGGAAAACTACATAAGCTTTCCCTTATAGTGCCATGTTGTTAGAAGGAAAACTAGCTCTAGCTAGGTTTTCATCATGATGTATTGTATGTGATAACAATGTGGCTGTGCTAGATGGAAAACTACCTTATGAAATCTAACATACATTAGTTTACTCACCGTGCAATGTTTTAAGAAGGAAAACTAAATTTAGCTAGATTTTCATCTTGGTGCATTGTGATTGATGACAATGTGGTTGTGCTAGATGAAAAACTGCATTATGAATGCTAACACACAATAGATTTCTCTCACTGTGTAATGATTTAAGGACGAAAGTTAACTCCGGATAGATTTCCAACACGGTGCAATGTGTTTGATGACAATGTGGTTGTGTTACATGGAAAACTACCTTATGAAAGATAACACATATTAGCTTTCACTCATTGTGTCATGTTGTTAAAAGAAAAGCTAACTCCAGCTAGATTTTCATCATGGTGTAATGTATTTGATGACAATGTGGTTGTGTTAGATGAAAAACTACTTAATGCAAGCTAACATACATCAGCTTTACTCACCGTGGAATGTTTTAAAAATGAAAGCTAACTCTAGCTACATTTTAATCATGGTGCATTATGATTGATGACAATGTGATTGTGCTAGATGAAAAACTATATTATGAAAGCTAACATAGATTACGTTTCACTCATCGTGCAATGATTTAAGGACGAAATGTAACTCCAGCTATAATTCCATCACGGAGCAATGAGATCGATGACGATGTGGTTGTGTTAGATGAAAAACTACCTTATGGAAGCTAACACACATTAGCTTTCACTCATCGTGTTATGTTGTTAGAAGGAAAGTTAACTCTAGGTAGATTTGCATCACGATGTAATGTATTTGATGACAATGTGGCTGTGTTAGATGAAAAACTACCTTACGAAAGTTAACGCACATTGTAACGTTTTAAGAACAAAAGCTAACTCTAGCAAGATTTTCAACATAGTGCATTTTGATTGATGATAATTTGGCTATGTTAAATGGAAAACTACATTATGAAAGTGAACACACATTATATTTCACTCACCATGCAACGATTTAAGGTCAAAAGCTAACTCCAGCTAGATTTCCATCACGGTGCAATGTGACAATGTGACTGTGTTAGATAGAAAACTAATCTGGCTATGTTGTTAGGAGCAAAGCTAACTCCAACTAGATTTCCATCATGATGTAATGTGTTTGATGACAATGTGGTTGTGTTAGATGGAAAACTAACTTATGAAAGCTAACAACAACTAGATTTTCATCATGGTGCATTGTGATTGATGACAACCTGGTTGTGTTAGATGGAAACTACATTATGAAAGCTAACACACTAGATTTCAATCATCGTGCAATGATTTAAGGACTAAAGCTAACTTCAGCTAGATTTTCGTCATGGTGTTATGTATTTGATGACAATGTGACTCTTTTAGATAGAAAAGTACCTTATGAATTCTAACACACATTAACTTTCACTCACCATGCAATTTTAAAAAAATAAAAGCTAACACTAACTATATTTCCATCTTGGTGCAATGAGCTAATGCACATTAGGCTTTCATTCACCGTACAATGCTTTAAGAATGAAAGCTAACACATTGTTAAAAGGAAAGCTAATTATAGCTAGATTTCCATCATCATGTTATGTATTTGATGACAATGTGATTGTTTAAGATAGAAAGCTACATTTCGAAAACTAACACACATTAACTTTCACTCAACCGTGCAATGTTTTAAGAACAAAAACTAACTCCAGCTAGCTTTCCATCAAGGTGCAATGAACTAACACACATTTTCTTTCACTCATCATGCCATGTTGTTAGAAGGAAAGCTAACTCCAGCTAGATTTCCATCATGGTGTAATGTATTTGAGGACAATATGACCGTGTTAGATGGAAAACTAATTTATGACAGCTAACACACATTATCTTTTACTCATCGTGCAATGTCTTAAGAACAAAAGCTAACTCCGACTAGATTTTCATCATGGTGAATTGTGATTGATGACAATGTGGTTGTGCTAGATAGAAAACTACATTATGAAAGCTAACACACATTAGATTTCACTCACCGTGCAATGAGTTACGGATGAAAGCTAATTCCAACTAGATATCCATTGTGGTACAATGTGATTGATGACAATGTGGTTGTGGTAAATGAAAAACTACCTTATGAAAGCTAACACACATTAGCTTTCTCTCATCATGACATGTTGTTAAAATAAAAGATAACTCCAGCTATATTTCCATCATGGTGTGATATATTTGATGACAATGTGGTTGTTTTAGATAGAAAAATACCTTATGAAAACTAACACACATCAACTTTCACTCATCGTGTAATGTCTTAAGAACGAAAGCCAACTCCAGCTACATTTCCATCATGGTGCAATGTGATTGATGACAATGTGGTTGTGTTAGATTTAAAACTGCATTATGAAAAACTAACACACATTACCTTTTACTCACGGTGCAATGTTTTAAGAATAAAAGTTAACTGTAACTAGATTTCCATCATGGTGCTATGTAATTGATGACAATATGGTTGTGTCAGATGAAAAACTAATTGATGACAATGTGGTTGTGTCAAATGAAAAACTACCTTATGAAAAGTAACACACTTTAGCTTTCACTAACCGTGTAATGTTTTAAGAACGAAAACTAACTCCAGCTAGATTTCCATCGAAGTGCAATGTGATTGATGACAATGTAGTTGTGTTAGATGGAAAACTTTCTTATGAAAGCAATCACATGTTAGGTTTCACTTACCATGCCATGTTGTTAGAAGGAATCTAATTCCATTATATTTTCATTATGGTGTAATGTATTTGACAACAATGTGGTTGTGTTAGACAGAAAACTACCATATTAAAACTAACACAAATTAGCTTTTAGTCACCATGCAATGTTTTATGAATGAAAGCTAACTACAGCTAGATTTCCATCATGGTGTAATGTGATTGATGACAGTGTGATTTTGTTAAATGAAAAACAACATTATGAAAACTAACACAGCTATATTTCCATCATGGCGAAATGTGATTGATGACAATGTGATTTTGTTAGATGAAAAACTACATTATGAAAATTAACATAGCTAGATTTCTATCATGGTGTAATATGATTGATGAAAATGTGATTTTTTTAGATGAAAAAATACATTATTAAAACTAACACGCATTAACTTTCATTCAACGTGCAACAATTTAAGAACGGAAGCTAACTCTAGCTAGATTTCCAACACATTCATACACATACATCAATAATATAAGTCCCATGTACAAAGTCAAATAGGAATTTGGTGGTTTTAATGGAGTTGATATCTATCATTCTCTAATAATCCTTGGATCTCTTATTGTTATCTCTTCATATATATTTTGTGTAATTTATATGTAAATTCCTTTTTGCTAGCATGCACAAGATGTAGGGTAACAATGTTTAGTGGCATATAAAAGGGCTACCCTATTGTTTTGAATTATTGCAACTATATTACTTTTTTGAACATACACTTCATATGGCTTAACCTTAATTACAAACTACAATTCAAATGTGTTACAAAAATTGGGAGGAGTTACAATGGAAAATATAATTTTGACAAGAGGAGACTGTTGACCTCCTAATTAATGGTCAAGTTGTTGGACTAGGAAGGGTTGAATCTACAGAGACTACAACTCATTATGGTGGACAAAGGCTTAATGTAGGATATGTTATGGTTTTGATAATTGATGTCATTGAACCACATTTGATTGTGGAAGATGTTGATGAAGGGGACTTACATCCATGGAAGATCATATATTTGAAACATAACAAAGGTAAATTAAAATCTTGAAGCACATGTTAAGTCTTTTTGATAGTACATGGCTTGTTTTTTTTGAGCAAATACTAAGTTTGTTTAATTTGCTGTGTAGATGCAAATGTCTCTTCTACATTTTCTATTGGAGACAAGGTAGATCTTTTGCAATGTGGATTGAAGGTGGGTGAAGGATCCATATTCAATACAGAGATTGGTCATAAGGTGCATGGAAAGATGGTGAAAAAGGGATCCATAGTGGTTAACATTGATAAAGTGTTAAAACATGATGCTCTTTTGCCACATCCAACAGGATTTGAGAATACACTAGGGGGTGCATTGGGATCTTATGAGATTTGGCCAGAATCATATTTGGAACCTCATTGTCATGTTCATTCAGTAAATAATCCCCAAGATAAGCTTACATTCACATGTAAAAAGGTTTTTCTTACACATGAATGCATAGGAACAAGCATGTGCATTGCCAAAGGGATCATAGTTAATGTCCGTGAGAATGACATGGTTGAGGGTGAAATGTTAGGTGAAAAGGAATTCGATGTTTTTGTGGAAGACATAGATAGAAATTTTGAAAGATGTAGGATTGGGGACAAGTCTATACATTGTTTGGTTAGATGGCCAATAAATAAGTTGGTGGACAATGAAGGTGAGATTTTAAGGGTGAATGAAAATTTGAAGGAGGCACCCAAGGAAATGGCAGTATGGGATATTATAGAGGGCACAAGTCCCTTAAACACATGGGATGATGATATTTATAATGAAAAAGATCTAGACTCAATTTCTATGCACGCAACGAGGCCATATAAAAGGATTAAACGAGTTGTGGCTACAAAAAAAGTTGGAAAATTTCAAATACAAAGAGATGAAGAGAAAGAAATCTGACTTTTGGCAATGGATGAATGTTGCAAACAAGATTGTCTTCAACATGTGGATAGGAAAGCCATTACAACTGCTAGAAGGGGTATGAAACTCTTTAAAAAAAAATGACATTAGGGAATTTGTCTTGAATTCACTCCTTTCCAACACAATCATGTCAAAGAGCCATGGCCATGGCCTACCTCCTACTATTAGGAAAGCAAAGGACATGAGGTTTAATGGAGATATTATTTGTAAGAAAGCATGGTACAAGATACATAATATTCCTCAAAGCACCTTCTATACTTACCAACATAATTTCCAACAAGGACATGCCAAAGGAATTCATGGTAACACCAACAAATGCAAACCACGTGCACATACTGTGGCAGCCATAGAAATATTGCACAAAATTGTAATGGATAGTTCAGACTTTTCACCGAACCAAACATGATGAGTTGAAGAAGATGGAACATCTGCTCCTTTAAGATTGCTTCCATTAATGTACACCCAAATTTCTTTGTTAAAAGAGATCAACGAGGCTCTTCAAGAGCTAAGTTTTCCATCAATATCACAACCAACAATGAGCAAGATTTGGAATATTCATTTTCCAGATGTGGCATTCTCAAAGAACACTAACTTCAGTAAATGTAGTGAATGTATCGTGTTGAAAGCACAGATGAAGAAAGTGACTACAAAAGAGCTGGAAGAAAAGGCACGAGCTAGACTGAAGAAACATAACAAGATTGTTATGTGTGGAAGATATTGCTACTATGCCCACAGAATTATGTCAGAGTGGTATCCAAAGGAATACTTGAGCATTATCCATGATAAAATGGACAAAGCAAAGACTGCAATCCCAATACTACATGTCAAATCAAAATCTGTTGCAGGAACAAACTTGGGTTTGTTGTTGACAGGTATGCTAACACATGGGCATAGCACAGGAGGTTTTGGTCATTTTTCCCTACCATTTGTACACATGGGATCACAATTTACCATTACATCTCTTGCAAAGTGCTTGAGGGACCTTGAAGACCCACACCTTGATATGTATGGTGATTTGCTTTATGAGAGTGGAAGTTCAAGAAACACACTTTCAAATGCATTACTTCAAAACTCTATTTACTAAAAATGTAGAGTGTACAAGGATGCTTTCCTATCTTTAAATGGAAGCTCAACAAATCAAAATCTTGATTTTAAACCTCTTCCTCCACATTTGTTGTTATAGATGGACAATGCAGCTAGTGATAATAAGAATCGTTATGTTTTCATGTTTCTATCACTATTAACTGCACTTGGTGTCTTCATCACTATTGAGGTTGGGTTCTTGCTTTTGGGGCACATCCATGAAGACATAGATGGAACCTACGGAAGAATGTCTTCCATCTTGAAAAGTAAAGATATATATTCTTTACCTGAGGTGATGGATACATATCACACAATAGAAGAAAAAAGGGTGCTTCCACCTAAACTTATTGACAAAGTGTATGACTTCAAAATTTTTCTTAATGGGTACATCAAGGAGGGAAAAAATGCACCAGTTGGACATCTTAATGTCCAGTACTTCCAATTCCTTGTACTCAATGATGTTCCAGTTATGAGGTATAAAGAATCCATCACAGACATTGAGTGGTCAGAACCAGTGGAGTTGTGGAATATAGATGATGAAGGCTGACTTATATTTCCCACAGGGAAGCCATCTTTCTTACGTCCCA
>LPNX010513664.1:420850-439579 GCA_001517045.1 Pseudotsuga menziesii | reverse complement strand
GTGAGATTTAATGCTGATCGTAATGCACTGCATGTAATATAAGTATTATGGATGGAGAATTTGATAATGTGACGGATGAACTGGTATATGTTAGACCCAAGTGAAACAAGCTAAAGCCAAGATTCAATCCTATGATTGAATTTGAGAAAGTAAAGGTGTTGGTAGTTAGATCATGAACTAAGGATGAAGGAGAGACGATTTGGATGGCAAAAACCACCTCATATATCTTCCAGAATGATGAAAGCGAGACTCTTCATGTAAAGGTTGATTGATGGAAGCCTAGTTCAGGGAAATACAAAGGAAAATTCTAGAACAATATTGGGTACCAAACCTTGATGACACATGACTTGGATCTATTCCAGTTAATACCATAGTTTGGGCATGGATGCAAAAGAAAGAAGATTGCAGGAAGACCACAATAAATAAATGTGGTGTACAAGTTGTAATTGATTTTCTTGACTAAATATAAGTAGATTATGTGGAGATGATTCATGAATGTAATTTTCTCTTTGAACTAGTTATTAATATACAAGAAGAAACACTTTTAAATGTTTGTTGTATATCAAATATTCTCTTCAAGCCTTTTTTGAGGAATTTTATATTATTTACTAATATGAAAATTTTGGTTCAACTTCCATGTTAATTCATGTGATGGTACTTTATGTGAATTAGATAACACCATTCAATTTTTAACTTTTCAATTTGTTTTTTACATAAACTCAACATGTCACTATATCAAATGTGCATAATCATATTCAATAATGAACCTTAAAACATCTTCTAGACTTCCTCTCTGAATAAAACATGATTTTTCTTTGTCACAGAGGATTAGAAATGTGTAATTCAAGTGTTAACACAATACCTCTCCCCTCATGTTGTAAAGGGTGCTAGCTCAATGGAAGAGCACCTACATTCCAAGCAGGACGATGGTGGTTCGATTCCTCCGTTCCCTAACATAAATTAAGACATAATTTAAATCTTATTGATAATATAAATATTGTAAGATATCTATATTTTCAATAAAAATATGCTCTTTTCAATTAAACACATTGTTCAAATACTTCATAAATAAATAATGAACACTTGCAATAATTAGTTAAGTTGGTTTTCCCCCTTTCCTCTTGTATATTAAAAAAATCAAACTCTATTGCACTAATGCTATTCTAGTTCATAATTAATTTTGATTGTTAAAATAAATAATATTAATAAATAAGGGAGGCTTTACTAACATCAATATCATTAAATAAATTTATAGGTAAGAAATTTATCACGTTAATCTATAATTCATAAAGTAAACATTCATCAACTTAGTTTTTAATACACTACCACTACCACTACCAACAACAACAACAATAAAGTATGCTACTATTTTAATTCATAATTTATTTTAATCATTACAAGGGTAAAACTTAGACTTTAAAGTTATAAAATATTTTCTTGTTTTGATTATAAGTGGTGCGAACTTCCAAAAATAAAACAACATACTCATCAAAGACACAAATAATTACTACGACAATATTTCTAATTGTTGTAGTAACAAATACAATGTTGGTATTATGTCATAAAATAATTTAATCAACTTAACATTAAATACAAACTATAAATAATATTACTAGACATTATGTAAGGATTCAAAGTCTATGACTTTCCTTATTTTGAAAGAACTCAATCTAGCGGAAGTTCTAAATTCTAGATCGACTAAATAATTACAAATTTAATGAAATATGTGTTAAACCCTTATGGGGATGGGTCAAGTCTTATAGGCCCACCACCCTAGCAGATGCCATCAGACGGACTAGAGACTTGCAGGATGCAGTGCCCAAAAATAGGTTTCCTCCCAGGACCAATGTTCCTATTAAAGAAAAAGAAAGGAAACCATGGCCTAAGAAAGAATGGATGGACAATGATACCTGACAAGACCTTAGAAGAAAAAAGTTATGTTTCATTTGCCATGAACCATGGATACCAGGTCACAGATGTTCAGGGAAAGGAAAGGCCTACTACATAGAGGATTATTCTGATAGTGAGGAGGATGAGGATTACCAGGATCAGGAGTAGGGAAAGACAACAGAGATATTTTCCGAGGGACAGGCCTCAGGAGGTACCATTGCTACCATGACAGGGGTTCCTAGATTCCACACTCTTTGGATCAGAGGTACCGTATAGGGCCACCGAGTGGGAGTACTGATAGATGGTGGGGCATCCCACAACTTCATTGATGCTGCATGGGTTAAAAAGAGAGACATTCAGACTGAGAGCTTTGATGGGTTTTCGGTAGCAGCAGCAGGTCACACCATGGAGTGTAGTCAGAGGATTCCTAAATTAAAGGTAACGCTTTGGAATTATACAGTGATAGAGACATTCTATGTGGTAGATGTACCTGACATGAATGTGGTACTAGGAGTTCAGTGGGTGTATTCCATAGGGAAGTATTCCACAAATTACCAGACCATGGAGATGGAGTTTACAGGAGCAGAAGGCCAGAAGGTGGTATTGAGAGGGATGAATACCTATCCTCCCACAGCAGTGACATCACACAGGATGGAGGCAATACTCCAGAAGGGAGATATTGAGTGGGTTGCAGAGTGTATGGTTACCTTCAAGAAACCACCAGATGAGGCCACACAACATCCAGTAGATATATAGGCCTTACTACAAAAGCACAATGTAGTATTCGGAGACCTTCCAACAGGTCGACCTCCAGATAGGGTATTTGAGCACATTATTGAGTTAGAGGAGGGGACCCAAGTAGTTATCACAACTCCTTACAGACATCCCAAGAGGTATAAATATGAGATCGAGAGTACAATCAAGGAACTACTCAAGCCGGGATACATTAAACCTAGCTCCAGTCCCTTTGCATCTTCAGTAGTGCTAGTGAAGAAAAAGGATGGAACCTTACGCATGTGCATTGATTACAGGGCACTCAATAAGAAGACCATAAAGAACAGGTATCCCATCCCTAGGATTGATGAGTTAATGGATGAACTACAGGGGGCAAAGTACTTTTCCAAAATTGATCTTCGCTTAGGGTACCATCAGATTCGGGTCAAGGAACAGGATGTTCCAAAGACCGCTTTCCATTTCCACTACGAACATTATGAGTTTCTAGTGATGGCATTTGGGCTCACTAATGTACCAGCTACTTTCCAATAATGCATGAACCATATATTCAAGACACAGTTGCGTAAATATATTCTGGTATTCTTTGACGACGTATTGATATATAGTCGGACTTGGGAAGAACATTTGAGACATCTTAAAGAAGTACTTGGTATTCTATAGGAGCAATCATTATATGCCAAAATGTCCAAGTGTGAGTTTGACATGCAGGAGATGTTGTACTTAGGACATGTGATAGGGGCCAATGGGGTGCAGGTGCACTTAGAGAATATTTGGACAATTTTGGATTGGCCTACACCTAAAAATGTGACAAAAAATGAGGGGCTTTTTGGGCCTTTGTACCTACTACAGGAGGTGTGTTAGGGGATTCTCACAAATGACCGCGCCCCTCACAGATCTTACCAAGAAGGGAGCATTTAGTTGGTCAGATGCATCACAACAAACATTCAAGAAAATGAAGGAGGTAATGAGTTCATGCCCAATATTAGCTTTACCAGACTTTTCTCAATCCTTTGTGTTAGAATGTGATGCTTCAGGAGAGGGAATTGGGGCAATTTTGATGCAGAAAAACCACCCCATTGCATTTGAGAGCAGGAAACTCAAAGACTATGGGCGCCACTATTCGATATATGACAAAGAGATGTTAGCTATCCTCCATGCGCTAACCAAGTTTAGGAAGTACTTAGTAGGTGCCAGGTTCAAGGTTAAGATAGATCACAACAGCCTGAAATACTTCCTAGAGTAGAAAGAGCTAAACGAGAGACAACAGAAATGGGTAAGTAAATTTCAGGCTTATGACTTCAAGATTGAGTACATAAAGGGGAAGAGCAATGTAGTGGCTGATGCACTTTCTAGATGACCAGCTACTTTATCCCTTATGAGCATCTCATCAGATTGGAGGTCTCATCTTTTGGTTGAGTACTCCAAAGATAAGTTTGCTTGCGAGCTATTGGATGGATAGATTCAGGATGATAGGTACAGGGTCTTTGATGATATCATATACTACAAAAATAGAATCTTCTTGGTTCCAGAGTCTCCCCTCAAGAAGAAAATCTTATAGGCATCACATGATTCACCATTAGTAGGGCATCATGGGTTTCTCAAGACCTATAGACAGATTAGAGAAAGGTTCTCATGGAAGGGCCTCAATAAATATGTGATACAACATGTGAGGGAGTGCAACTTGTGCCAACAAAACAAAATAGAGCACATCCACCCTGTTGGTTTACTACATCCCTTACCTATTCCCGAGCAGAAATGGAAGAGCATTTCTATGGACTTCATTACTGGGCTGCCCAAGGTCCATGGCAGAGACTGCTTGTGTGTAGCAGTGGGAAGATTGACTAATTTTGCTCACTTCTTTGCCATATCATCAGATTATTCAGCAGTACAAGTAGCAGAACTATTTTTCAGATAGGTATTTAGACTCCATGGGTTACCCAAGACCATTGTCATTGACAGGGACAACAAATTCACAGGAACCTTTTGGCAAGATCTTTTCCGGTTAGCGGGGACCGAGTTAGCCATGAGCACAAGTTATCATCTGCAGAGTGACAGGCAGACAGATATTGTTAATAAATGGATTGAGGGATACTTGATAAATTACGTATCAGGTCAGCAGAGGACATGGATCAAATGGTTACACTTGGGTGAACATTGTTACAACACCACCTACCATATGAACATTATGATGACCCCTTTCCAAGCCCTGTTGGGTATGATGCTTCCACTTTTGCAGATCGAATATATGGCAATACCAGGGCCCCCAAGGCCAAGGAGTGGATTTAGGAGGGTCAATATATCCTCAATATACTCAGGGAGAACATACAGGCTACTCGGAATCAACAGAATATATATGCACATAGGCACGGAGTTGAGCGCAGGTTTGAGGTGGAATACTTCATTTATTTACACCTCCAGCCTTACCGATAGTCATCTCTTAAAAAGAAAGGAGCAGAAAAAATCCAACCTCATTTCTATGGTCCATACAAGATAATTCAGAAGGTCGGAGAGGTAGCATATGAGCTAGAACTACCCCCAGAGAGCAAGAATCACAACGTATTCATGTCTCCAATCTCAAGAAGGTGGTTGGTCAACAGATTGTTACATATTTCTAGCTGCCTCCCCTTGATGACAATGGGAAATTAATTCTGATTCCAGAGCACATCCTAGAGGTGCGAGAGCGAAAACTGTGGAACATAATCATCAGAGATTACCTGGTTCAGTGGAAAGATTTGCCTATAGAGGAGGCTACTTGGGAGGCAAAATAGGTAATACAGCACCCCGCTTTACAGTTGCTTGAGGACAAGAAAATTCGAGTGGGGAGGATTGTAATGTCCTCTTTTGCTTAGGCATTGAGGACCAACCCGATAACCTATGTGATTCCTATAGGTTCGAGCGGGTACTGATAGTCAAGGAATCGACCGAAGATTGATGCCATATATAGAAGATCTAGGGCATCAATATTATATCACCATTGGATCGAAGAGGGCCACTAGAGCCAAAGGTCACCTACATGCTTGGCATTCGGGCATTATTTAATGATGCATGCACCTAATTAAGTCTCCATGCGCATGCATGCAAGTCAACTGCAAATTAGAAGATAAAGTGACCTAATTAGGTCAAAAGTTAAGGTTTTCCAGTTGAGAGTTATAAAAGAAAGATAAAGTGAATGGAGAAGTCACTTATGTAATAATTGATTTGTGGAGTCGAATTGTAGAGCCCGGCGAGCTAAGTTGGGGTTAAGCGCATGCTCAACTAACTGGTGTATTTCGGCAGTGAAATCTATATGTCCTAGTTCATCATCAGGTTGGATCATACAGGTTCAACACTAGTTCATCATCAGGTTACATTCAACAGTTATTTCGGGAGGTTGATTATTCATCCAGCCAGAGTGTTTCACTGTCACACCGTGTCATCGTGATCAGAGACAAAGCAAGCACATCATCCAGGCTCCCAGTAGCAGCTTATTTATTTGATCTATATATTGGTATGTACATGCATTGATTTCTCTGATTTTATAGCATCTCCGTATTTTTCTAGGGCACATATTTGCATGCAACTGCATGCATGCAAAGTTTGGGGTTTGTTTTCCTATTTGATTCTACAGTATACCCATAAACAGGAAAATATCAGTTTGGAATATTACACATTGGCTATAGTAATGAAATGGAAGGTACACCAAATGGATGTAAAGACAACATTATTGAATGGTGTAGTCGAAGAGGAAGTGTACATGGAACCACTAGGATTTGAGACACATGGCATGCAGAATCATGTGTGCAAATTGAATAAATCCTTGTATAGATTGAAACAAGCATCCAAGACATGGTATTACAGGATGTGCAACTTCCTTATGAGCTTAGGATTTACCAAGATTAAAGTGGATTCCAACCTTTACTTCAAGGTTGAAGGTAGAATATCAGTGATGCCCTTGCTATATGTTGATGACATGTTTCTGATAGGAAAGGATGAACTCATTGTAGATGTAAAGAGGAATCTTGCCACGGATTTCAAGATGAAAGACCTAGGAATGATGCACTACTTCTTAGGCATGGAGGTGTCACAGAGTGCGGATGGGATATTCCTTGGTCAAGTAAAGTATGTAGTGGAATTTATGAAGAGATTTAAAATGTTGGAATTAAAGGCAATATCCACACCTATAGAAAAGAACTTGAAGCTAGTTTGTGATGCTTAATCAAAGATAGTTGATTCCATGATGTATCGTCAGGTGATTGGTTCCTTGATGTACCTGATGAATACGAGACCATACACATGCTTTGTTGTGAACAGCCTGAGTTAGTTCTATATGGATTTGAGACATGTTAACCTGATAGCTGCAAATCATGTATTGTGGTACTTGAAGCTCACAATTGATTATGGGCTCAAGTATGATGCTAATCAAAATATTAACCTGCACAGTTATATTGTTTGAAAACCTCTGATAACTAGACCACCACCAACCCACAAGCTTACTTACCTTATATACAAGGGGTGACTGATAAGATCTCTAGGATTCATAATAAGAACAACATTATGACCTCGTTCAAACCCCTAGAGACCATTAAGAAGAGAATGAGATCCGTTAAAGATCCTATTGATCATACACAATTCAGAGGGGTCTATAAGATCCCTTGTTCTTGCAAGATCAGCTATATAGGTGAGACAGGGCGTTCTTTCCACACGCAGTTAAAGGAACATGGGGCAGACAATAGAAAATAACGTATTCATTCCTTAGCCCTTGCGGAACATTTTTCCAAAACCAAACATCACATTTTCCTAGAAGACACCATTATCCTCGCAAAAGAAGACCACTATTTCAAAAGAAAATTTAGAGAGGCCTTAGAAATCATCAAAATTCCACACAATCTAAATAGGGATGGTGGCCTCGAGGTGAGCACTAGTTGGCTTCCCTCTCTTCTCAATCGGAAAGGTGACTTTCCCCCTCATTTTGTCCCTTGACTCCGTTCCCCTTGATCTTTTCCTTTTTCCCTTGTGCCCTTTTCCCTCATTCAAGCCTTTTCCCTTTTTTCCTTGGTCCTCCTTCCTTGTTCAAACATGGAATAACTATGTCACCTAAATAAGACCTTTAATCCAAAAACATTAAAATTTAAAATTCAAACTAATTTATTCGAAAAATTAAATTTAAATTAAAAGAAAAATAAAATTTTAAATAAAATTTTAAAAATATAGTTAAAATTTAATTTATAATTTACATTCTTAACCTTTCCTTGACCTTAAATTTGACCTAAAAGTTTTCACATTATTAATAGTTTTTTTAATTATTTTTATAAGTGAAAATAATTAAAAAAATTATTTAACTTTCTATTAGCCTTAAAGATTTTTTAACAATCTTTAATGTTTTTAGACTCTTTAATAATCATATTTTGAATTGATTAATAATAATAATAAAAAATTTGAACAATTTTTGAATAATTGAGGCACATGAATAATCTTATATTAAATTAAAGTTTAAGCATGACTTAGTATAGCAATTATAAAAAATTTATAAACCAACAAATTCTTGTTTTATAAATATATTAAGATTTTTTTTTAAAAGTGCCGCACAATTTAAGAATAAAAATAAAAATAAAAATAAAATTTAAAAATAAAATAAAAATTTGTTAACCTCGCAAACCCTAGCCTCCGAGGCCGACATTAGACCTTCTTTTCTTCTACCCAGTTCCAGTATTTATCAAAGGTTCTCGCTCTCTCCACATTCAACATTGTCCTGATGATGAATCCTGATATGGATCCGAAACGTTGACTTGGTCATTTCGATACTGTGGTTTCTCTGACAACAACATCAATATGTTGTTTTGGATTGAGCAGGCATTGCCACTGATAGGAAGAGGACATCAGGCTAGTGCTTCAGTTTGGGATCTGGTATGATCTCATGGTTTAACAATAAGCACTCCTGTGTGTCACTGAGTTCAGCCGAGGCAGAGTATGTTGCAGCTTTCTCGGCCAGTTGTGCGGCGGTATGGCTTCGAAAGATACTGTATGATTTGTTTGATCTTGAGTTAAAGGTGACTTGTATCTTTTATGAAAACTATTGTTGCGTGAATTTTTTAGAGAACTCGGTGTTCCATGACAAGTCGAAGCACATTGAGATCAAGTATCACTATATCCAGTATATGGTACAGAGAGGAGCAATGAAGCTCTAATACGTGGTGACAAACGAGCAGATAGCTAATGTTTTGACCAAGCCGCTAGTTAGAGTGAAACTCGAATACTTCAGAGAGAGACTTGGTGTTATCCAGATCGATGTCCTTAGAAATAGGGAGTGAGTATTTCTTGCATGGTGGAAGACACCGTTTATTCTTAGACGTTATTAGTCCTGGAGTGCTCCCATGCTAGAGATGATGAGAAGACCAGAAGATGGAGATACACTAGAACGAGTCTCACATGGGAAGGCATAGAGGTTGTCCTTGGATGTAATCAATCCTGGCATAGTACTCAGGTTATACCGGGATGTAATCAGTCTTGGCATAGTAGGCAGGTTGTCTTGGGACGTAATCGGGCATGTCAAGTCGTCCTCAGATGTAACGAATCCTAGCGTAGTATGTAGGTTATCCCTGGATGTAATGAGTCATGGAAGGCTGTCCTTGGATGTAATCAGTTATGGTGTAGTATTCAGGTTATCCTTAAATGTAATGAGTCCTTGAGGTTTTCCTTGGACGTAATGAGTCATAGCCTAGTAGGTAGGTGTACTTGGATGTAATCAGTCCTTATGTGTTCCCACGTTGGAGATGATGAGAGGTCACAATGCACTTGGTGTGTGCCTAGGATATTCTTGCATAGTGGTAGACACAGGTCGTCATTGAGACATGATGAGTCATGGCATGCTCCTATGTTGGTAGAATGCAGGATGGTAGTGGAGAGACATAATGCACTTGGTGTGCTCCTAGGAGATTCTCGCATAGTGGTATACATAGGTCATCTTTGAGACCTAATGACTTCTGGCATACTCTTATGTTTGTAGAACATAGGTGGTCTATGGTATGCATCTAGGATATTATATGTGTCTGATAATGAGATGATCCAGATACGACGAGATGACAGTAGGAGATGCATGCGATTATAGTTGCAATGTAATGTATGGTCATGGGCTATACATACGTGATGGCTTGCTCATGTATATGATGAAGACCTAGATGAGGGCTAGGCTACACCCAACATGAAACATGGTTGGATTTGTAGAAACTTCCTATAATAGATAGATCTGACAAATGTCACTATTCAATGATCTACAAGATGAGGACTACGCCAGCAACGATGATGATGTGGCCAGATGTGTTGATGATTGTGGCGAGAGAATAAATTCCTAGTTAAGAGGGAGTATTTTTGTATTTGTAACTTAAAAATATATTCTCATGTATATTATCATTGTATATTGTTGTACCCCCATCATAGATGTGTTTCCCTCCTTTCAATATGTCATTATTGTATATGGTCATTGAGGTAAACCCTCCGTTGTAAGTCGAGGCAATAGTCCCCAAGATGAATATAATAAAATGTATTTTTGACTCTCTATAGCTGAAGTTGGCCCTGATAGGTTAAGAGGTCAGCCCAGTCATGTTTTAGGTCACTCACACGATGTGTATAAATATGGAGGCACCCTCCCTCATTTAGACACGCACACACACTCATTCAAGTTTGCATTAAGAGAGAGAGAAGAACAAGGAGAGAGAGAGAGAGTTACATAAGATTTCTTATTCTTAGGTTTTTCCAACTTGTGATATTGTCTTCCCGACATAACTATTTGAGGAAGTTTTCAAGGTTTTCTCCTTTATGGTTTACCCGAGGAAAATCTTTGTGTCTTGTGTATCTGCTCTATCTTATGCATCTTGTTGTGATTGTTATTCTTTCAGATAAAGATCCTAATAAATTTGAAACATGTGATAGACCTAAACCACCTTTGACTTATTCTTGAGTTAAGGTTAACACCAACAATCCTCCTTCTAGAATAACAAAGTTCAATATTTGTAGGATTCTTGGATTCCAGGAGAGCTCCCTTCCATCCAAATAATAGGTACTCCACTGGTGGAGTAAATTGTGTGTAAAGGCTCTTGGACCGAGCTCTTGGAGAAAATGAGGAGACAATTGGCAAGATGGACCTATCAACCCATGAACCTGCCAAGTTTGTTGGTCCTGGTAAAATTAGTTCTCCAGGCCATGACTATCTATCTTTTCTCTAGTATAGAATCTTCGAAGGTGTTTTTAAAAGAGATTTGAAATATCTAGATAAAATTTATTTGGAGTAGAGGACACCAAAGGAAATGGGCTTTGGTAAAATTGGATAGTGTGTGCATACCGAAGGTCCTTAGAGGCATAGGATTGCGTGACCCTGAGAAAATGAATGTGGTATGTGGAGAAAATTTTTGGTGGTGACAGGTATCTCATGGATTTGAACCCTGGGCTAAGTTATGGCATTGTAAATATTCCTCGGGTTGGGAAAAGCGGGACCTTATTCCTTTTATTGAGGATAGGGAAACTCTCACATTTGGAATTCAACCATGAAAGGAAGGGATCTAGTTCAAGAAAACAACTTCTAGAAATCAGAGATGGGGAGATGGTGCTCTTTTGGGAATATGTGTGGCAAATAATCCCTAGACTTGCAAACTCCCTCGAAGTCCCTCGTCTCTGTCAAGTATGTGAAGAATAAGAAAAAATGAAGGTTAAGGAATTTTGGGATACAAGAGAGGAAAATATTGAATTCAAAGAGTGGGCCCAAAGGGATTGGCGGGAGAAATTAGGGCCACGTGAGGAGGTGGAGGTTTAGGGACTCCCTTCAGGACTGACACATTCGAACCCAAGTAGACAAGGACAAACTAAGATGGGGGCTGAAACCACTGGGTGCATTTTTAATGAAGGAGGCTTATGAAATTAAGAAAGGATTTAACTAGGAATTAATTGAGTCCATTTGGAAAAAATTATTGGAAGCAAAGTTATGGAAAACAATCTCAACATTTGTTTGGATCATTTTCAAACGAAGGATTATTACAAGAGAGAATCTTATGAAAAGAGGGATTTTGGGACCTTACCAATGTTACTTGTGTCAGACTGTCGAGGAAATGATGGAAAATTGTTGGAATCCTACTCCTTTTCTATCGAACTATGGTATTGTGGGGATGCAACCTTTCGTTGCTTCAATAGAACCAAGGGAAGACCAGATCTCACTTTGCAAATTGGCCAAAGGATCTGTTCAAAAACCCCATTTCCAATCGATTATGGCAATTATTTATGGGTTTTGTAGTATGGGATACATGGAAATAAATAAATTGATAGACCTTAAAAGGATTCTCCACCTCCATTGACAAGGTTTGGAAAACTATATAATCAGAGATTCTGAAAAATATCGATTTGGGCTCTTGGGAGGAGAATGGTTGGAAAACCTAGGGAGATGAAGCTCTTATCCTTTAGGCTTGGGTAATTTATATCCCATTTCCATGTATATACCCAACCAAAACACCTCATCCAGGGTCTCCAAGTCCGAATCACTAGGTGGCTCCTTCACCTGATATCTTTAAGCTTAACTTTGATAGTGCCTCCAAAGGAAACCTGAGGGATGCAAGTTTTGGAGGCTTGATTAGAGACCATAAAGGGAGATTGAGGTCCTTATTCCATGGATGAATTGGACATGAAACAAATAATGCAAAATAAATGGAAGTGTTTATCCATGCATTGCTTATGGTGCAAAGAAAGATCTAGTTTCCTTTTATCATTGAAGGTGACTCGAAATTAGTGATTACCATGGAAGGTTGTATTCACAACAGTACCCCTTGTTCCATGGATCAAAGAATTTCCATTTGGAATATATGTTGGAACAGTTAGAGGGTTTACTTTAGAATGTCAGATCCATCACCTTCATCCATGTTCAAAGAGATGGAAACAAACCAACTGACATATCGGTGAATGAAGGAATTCGGGTAGCTGGAATGATAATTGGTGACTCATGGGAGGAGTTGGCTACCATAACTATCAAGGAATGATTTGAATCCCAAGTGATTCTTGATATGACCCATGAAGATGAACTTGACACACACGAGTTGTAATTTTCCGATAAGAGGACCACATGGTTGTAGGAAGGACGGGGCTGACAGGTGGGGTGTTCGGCGTGAAGGACATCCTCCTTTAAGACTAATGAGTGAGACCCAAGATGGAGTTACTTAGGAGGGACCCTTCGTAAGGAAATTGATTAGTTCAGGGGGTGGTAGATATGTGAAGCTATGGGAGGATTTCTTGACTATGACAGAAGTTAGGGTGCCTGAGCTCAGTGCCGGTACCTTCATGATCATGGTTGAAAATGTAAAGCTACTATATAAACAACGTAAAGTTGGCTACATGCATCATCATGGAAACTCCTTTCTGTGCATGCAACTAGGGTGGTGGAAATTAAAAGGTAGTATTCTATTTTGGTTCTTGAGGATGGAGATGGGGAAAATAATGGCGGGGAGCAATGGAGAAAAGGAACGTAGGGATCCCAGGGAAAATCCCTCGGGAGTTAGGAGAAATATTACCAGTGGCTTGGGAAGCTAAGTACTTTAAGTTGGGGCTTTCGTTGTATGTTCAAGGTCATTTAGAGGATATTGAGGCTAATATCTAGGATACTTTTGATGAGGAGAGCTTGAATGGAGAAACCAAAGCAGTGGAGGACTGGGTGATGGACCCAAGAAACAATGATGTGTGCCTTGGTATTTATGAAGACATGGTAGGATTCTTCTATGTTATGAAGAACTTAATGGGTCATGTGCTTTGGGAGTGCTTACAGAAGGAGGAAGGTGATGAATTTCCTGCTCAATGCTGGAAGGATAATCATGATGAGACCAACAAACTAAATGTGAAGGTGGATGCAATGATGTTGGTGCTTGGGATTCATGTTTAGGTTCCTTTAGTGGGACAGTTAAGTAGAGAGATGGCAGATCCAAGTGGGGTTTTCTGGGAACATATGTCGGGCTCCCATGGCTTCTGATCCTTGGCTAGGAGGATTTTCTCCTTTTTGATGCACCTTTGTATTTCAAATATGTAGTTCTTGTTTGTTAATGTTAAGGTGATACAATAATTATGGGTCTGCTCTAATGCCTATATGCAAGGGAGGGGTAGAATATATAATTTTTTGATGTATGGGATGCCTGGTTTTTGGGGGGTGGCTCAAGAAAATTAGGCCAATATTTTTTGGGAACCTTGAATCACCAATATTATGCGATTTAGATGTTTTGGAAGCTTTGTAATTTATTTTTGAGATGATATAATGTTTCTCTTACTTACCAAAAAAAAGTACATGTGGAATTTAAAAAAAAGAGTCTAAATGACAATAAGGGACACTTTTGCAGAATTTATTCGACCTATTTAAAATATCAGTTTGTAAGTTTCTGTGGTGAGGTGGATTAGTGTAGGTTGTTTCCGGAAATTCCACAGTAGTCATTTTGTAAGTCAATGTTTCGATTTCGAATCAGGAATCATCATTAGGACAAGAATAATGTTAAGAACTCCTGATGATGGTTCCTGATTCGGAATCGAAACGTCGACTTACAAAATGACTACTGCGGAATTTCCGAAAAAAACCTAGACTAATCTATTTAAAATAATTATAAAAAAAAACTATGAGGTAATGATATTTTATACACATAACTATCCAAACTACTGAACCTCATATATGAACTTTGATGACACATTTACTAGTCTTGTTACTCTGTGATGAAAATCAAGTGGTTAGTCACTTTTACAATGGTTTTAGTGCGGTTTTTCTTTGTCAAACCAAAAGTATGATCCACACTTCTTAGTTAAACAATTTCCTTTGTCAAATCAATGGTGTAATCCACACGTATTGGTTAAACAAATTTGAAGGTTTGGAATATAATTTATCAAAGAAGTGGTTAGAAAAGATATGGGGAACTTGGGATGTTTTTTATTAAATGAAAAAGGAGCAGTATGTTTACTATCAGTCCAAACAATTCATCTGGTCAACCCCACAAAAACAATAGTAGTATCAAATCAATTATTTTCCAAACATTTGAAGCAAACATAACTCATAAAGAAGAATCGAAAGAGGCTTGGTGGAAACAATTTTCAAAACAATGGAATGAAATTAAAATAGATATATGGAGTGAATTAAAAATTCCAAATAAGTTAAAGTCAATTTGGTACAGATATATGCAAATAAGACATCCCCTTGTTGTTTTATGGAAGAGGTCTAGAATTAGAAAGAAGGTGGCTTCCCAAATGATTGTTGCTCCGTTTCAGAACAATCCATATTGGTGTTAACACCAAAAAATGTTCACCTAGCTATCTATGGTCCAAACCATAAATATACATCATAATCCCACCATTATTTCCTCCATTTTTACCTTCATAACTAAAATTCCACCAAATATGGTCCAAAACATTATTATTCCTTCCCCCATAAATGTAGGGAAGTTGAACATTTATTGTGACTGATCCCCACTCTCTCCAAAAAGGACCAAAAAACCCTAAAATGAGAATGGGCCAAAAACCATGGACAAATACCATACACAATAAAATACCATGGGTCATTACCATGGGTAAAAAAACCTTGGATCATCCTATAAATACATTGTGAACATCTCCCCAGAAAAATTCCTTGATTCCTACACTTTTTAATTACATTACGTGACATTACCTTTCGTCATTATTCCCATATTTCGCCATATCCTTCCCAAGGTGTATGTTGAGCTTGCTTCATACCCATTTCGATCCATTTTCCCCTATTCGACAACCATCAGTGGATATGACTGGAGAACCAGATAGTGGAGCCAGTGAACCATTTCCTTGGACGACTACAGTGGCCCACATTACAGAAACGTATGATTGCTTTTTTTTCATTAGTTAGTATAATATATTTGAAAAATAAAAATATTATTATTGTTGTTATCATTTATTATTTCAATTCAAAGTTGAGAGATACTTTGCACCATGAAATCTACCATATGATGATGTTGATCTAGTGTAGGTGCTTTTGCACGTGGTAGTAGAGAATTCCACACTACAGTTTTGGAGAGTCCACTATCTTGATCCCCTCGGATCTTTGTTTTTTGCAGGTATTTATACCGGTTTGTTATACTTGGGTACCTTTAGTCATCATAGATTTTACCCCCTTAAAGAAGATCCGAGCCAGTATTTCCTTAGTTCCTATCCCCTGGCCCAAGTTGATAGTTTTTTCTTCAAAAATACTCACTTACGGTCGGATCACATTTATCCGGCAGAAAGGCGTGACTAGGTCGCACCTTTTTTCTCTATAAGCGTGACCTAGGTCACGTCTTTTACCTCGATAAGTGTGACCTAGACTAGAACACTAGATCGCACTTGTCCTGGTTCCCGGAGTGACCCCAATCGCTACTGTGACCCTGTTTTGTGTGACATGTCATGTAGAAACCTTTGTTTTTTGTGACCTGAGTCTATCTACTGATTTTCTATCCAGATCACGACTATTTGACAGTTCTGTGCGACCCCAATCACACATGTTCTGCCGACAGGTGCGACCTGCAATTTTTTGTTAAATTATTATGCCATTGATCTACATGCAATGAGTGCAATTGAATTATATTATTGTGTTGTTGAATGGAATGAAAAATACACACTGATCAAGACAAATTTCATAGAAAACTGATAACTATTGCTCAGTATAATTACAGTATAAACTTCATTAATCCCAATAGTATACAACAATGTTACATAAAGGAGAATTCGAATCATGTGGATATGATTCGAATATACCAACTCAATCTAATTGCATGGCTAACTAGAAGTGTCTAAATCATTATCGGAGCTCACTGGTCTAACTACAGATGTCTAATTCAATCTCTCAATAAGTTAAACCAGTTAAATTGATGAGGTAGGTGAGAATAGGCGCATACCCACATGCAACCATGCAATACTGGCGCTAACTAAACTAGAGGACTTATAACTAAATGTATCTGGAGCATAACTTAGCTTAACTAGTTACCAACTACAAACAACTAAAGGATATTGGTGGCGACACTCTCAGTGGCTCCTAAATTGTAGGGATTGGTCTCAGAGGCACATAAACTGATGCATGAACATGCAGTCAGTTGCAGTTAACGCCTATATGTGTTCCCCACACTCTATTGACTGGTACTGGTGGCACCAATAGCCCAAGTGGACCTAATGGTACTAGTGGACCCAATATTAATTAATGACTCCTAAGTTAGGCATATATAATCTAATAGACTAATTATGGACAATGGAGGATTATAAATCCTAACACCCCTCTTAATCCTAACTTGGACAACTATGGGCCCTGGAAACAAGGCCAAAAGTCACCCATATACAATCTAAAAGATAAAAAATGTTGCTTAATAAACTGAGTAAATAGGGGAAAACCTCACGGGAAACTCCCCCCCTCAAGATAAGCAGTGAATCAGGAAAAAAAGTTTTGAATAAAAACTTTGTGAAAATTTTACTGCAATTTGTAGCACTATGCAGCATCAAATGCAGTATCTTGGTTCTTCTATGCAGCAACATCCTAAGACTGTGCATGCAAACCTATGAATCCAAACTAAATCATTATGTATAGAGAAATTTTCATCTTTGGAATAATAATAATATGCTCAACTGAATCAGGAACATGGACAACTACAAGATGAAAACTGAACCCATGCAGAGCAACTGAGATCAACTGATGAGAGAGAAAAAGTGCTTGAGAATTCGAACCATGTGAGGAAAATCCAAGGAACTGATATATTTCAGCCTTGAACGTCAAACCATGTGATGTAAAATCAGCTCTAAGTGTTAGGAGCAAGTGTTCAGGCGAATGTAGAATGTCTCCATCTTTACTAGTTCTGTGAGGAGATGAACATGTGATCAAATAGAAAGGTAGAGAATCCTTGGTACTGTGGAGATGTGGAAATTGAACCAAGTGATAGATTAATTTTACTCACAACAATTAACAATTGATCATGCAAAATCACTCACAAAGAGACTGAAAATTGGAGCTGAACACTAAACTGTATTAAATTAGTGTACAATAGCCAACCCTGTAATAACATAGGTTGCTGAATAAATAACATACACTAGGGATTCAAATGCATGAGGAGAAATTCGAATCTAGCATAAAGCAGGCTTACCAAAAATAAGTAAATTCCCCATAGGTGTAAAAAGATGATCCCAAATCTGTCATGGAGCTCACGAATTAGAAAAAAGGCTTAGGCAAGCTAAAGAGTGGTGGAATGGAAGCTCATACATGCTTTTGCATGGAGAAAAGAGAGGAGGATTCGTAGGACAAAAAACTAGTCAACCTCACCTAGTCTAGCTTTTCCTTTTGCCTTAAAACACTGAAAAATCAGGGAATAAAGCAGAAAAAGCAGAAGGGCACCTAGGAGGCCAGGAATAAAGCAGATTTGATTCCTTGGGATTTCCCATGTGCTACATGAGTCAAATAAGGCAAGTTTGACCATTATAGATAGGGAAATGACAACTTGCACAAGGTGGGACACATGAACTAGGCTAATAAGACAGAAATAATTAAATTAATGTCTAAATGGGTAAACTATGGGTTGATTATTATAACACCCCCCCTTAAGCCTGACTTATGAGTAATATATCAGAAAATTATAGGGCCTAGAAACAAGGCTTAGTCACCCTTTACATACTGCATGTCCATTTAAACAAGGAAAGAGGCAAAACCAACTTGGGAAAATCCTCCCTTAAACATGGACTGTAAAACAAAATTGTAGAATCTTGTCTTCACTTATGATTTCATAGCAAGATCAACAATCCCCAGCAGTGATTTGAGATTGCTGAAGGTCTTCTCACAAAATGCTTTGGTGAAGATATCAGCTACTTGTTCTGAAGAAGAACAGAAGAGTAGGTGAATGGTGCCATCATGCACAAGTTCTCTGATGTAGTGCATATGGATCTCAATGTGTCTGGTTCTTTGCTTCTGAAATGGATCTTTACAGATTCGAATGGTACTCTGGTTATCACAGTAGATGGTATTTGAGTACTCTGGTTCGAAGCCACACTCTCCAAGTAAACCCTGCAACCATAAACATTGAGTTGCTGCATTAACAACTCCTTTGTACTCTGCTTCTGTAGATGAGAGTGCAATGGCACTCCGTTTCTTGC
>LPNX010513664.1:194776-420776 GCA_001517045.1 Pseudotsuga menziesii | reverse complement strand
TTCTGCAAGCATGAACACATATCCTAAAGTGGAATTTCTATCTGTGCTATCACCTGCCCAATCACTGTCAGTAAATCCAATCAAATCAAGATCAGATTTAGCTTTATAGAAGATCCCATGTGTCCTTGTTCCCTCAACAAAGTTAAGGATCCTTTTGGCTGCTTTCCAATGGATCTCTTGAGGCTGATCCATGAATATATAAGCCACACTTACTGCATAACAAAGATCAGGTCTAGTATGTGTCAGATACAAAAAACATCCAATCAATTGCCTATACAGTGTATTGTTTACCATCGGTGAAGAATCAGCTTCTTCCAGCTTCACTCCTGAAAGGAAAGGAGTTTTGCTTGCTTTGCAATCCTTCATTTTGAATTTGTTCAGCAAGTCCAAGGAATATTTGGACTGGTGCACCTTGATTCCAGCTTTGGTTTGAGCAATCTCAAGCCCCAAAAATTGACTTAAGAGCCCCAAATCTGTCATGGAGAAGGCTTGGTTCATAGCTCCTTTTAAGGAAGCAATCTCAGCCTGTGAGCTTCCTTGAGGCTGCTGCATATATATATCTTCAGTGAGATCTCCATTAATGAAGGCACATTTTACATCCATGTGATGTACCTCCCATTGCCTTGAGGCTGCAATGGCTAAGGCTAGCCTGATGGAATCCATATTTGCCACTGGGGAAAAGGTCTCATTGTAATCTATGCCATGAACCTGTGAGTAGCCCTTGGCTACCAATCTGGCCTTGTACTTCAGTGGTGAACCATCAGCAGAAAATTTTGTCTTGTAGACCCACTTACACTGTACTAGTTTTCTCCCTGGGGAAAGATCCACTAGCTCCCATGTGTTTCTCTTCTGGAGTGAGCTGAACTCCTCCTTCGTGGCTGTTTTCCATCTTGGATCTCCTGCTACTTCTTCATATGTTTGAGTATTAGAATCCACCATCAAATAGCATTTTTCAGAAAACATAGGATCCTTCATGCACAGACCACTCTCAAACTGAGATCTAGTCCTTCTTGGGTCATTGGGATCCCCAGCTAGCTCACCTGCTGCATGTAGTGTCTTGGCTGCCCATTTATGCCTTGTAGGGATGTTAGGGTCTGCAATAAACTCATCTCCATTATAAAAATAAGAATCATCATGTTCAACAAACTCTTTACTTACTTCTTGAGGTTCAGGTGGTGAAGAGGCTTCACCAACTTCCACTTCTGCAAGGGGTTCTTCTTCAAACTGAACACACCTTTCAATGAATGCTTTGTTTGTGCTCAAATTTATCAACTTGTACCCTTTTGAATCTTCAGAGTATCCAACAAAAAGACACTCTTGGCTTTGGGGCTGCAAATCCTTCCTCTTCTCTGTTGGGATTCTAGCCCAAGCCTTTGAGCCAAAATCTTGAAATGGGTCACATCTGGCTTGTGCCCACTCCATGCTTCGAAGGGAGTCATGCCATAAAGTTGTTTGTGAGGTACCCTATTCTGAATATAGGCTGCATAGTTGATGGCTTCGGCCCAGTACTTTGGTGGCAAATTTTTGGCCTCCATCATGCATGTTGCCACCTCCTTCAGTGATCTGTTCTTCCTCTCAAAAACACCATTTTGCTATGGTGTGTAAGGGATAGAATGCTGCATCTGAATACCTTCATCTACACAATAATTAATAAGCTTAGACTTGACATACTCACCACCATTGTCAGATTTAAGGGCCTTGAGTTTCCTTCCAGACTGGTTTTCAACCAAAGCCTTAAAGACTTTGAATATGCCAAAAACTTCAGACTTGTGTTTCAGGAAGTGAACCCAGCAATACCTGGAAAAGTCATCAATGAAATTCAATGCATATTTGTCCTGAATCATAGACATATGAGGGAATGGACCAGAAACATCACTGTGGATCAGCTTGAGGGGTGCAGAGGTTCTCTCATGACTAGCTCTCTCAAATTTGTGCTCTGGGTGTTTTCCTTGGATACAACCTTGGCAGACTCCTTTGGAAAATTTTATCTTGGGAAACCCTATGACCATCTCTTTTTCACTAAGATCAGAAAGATACTTGTAATTTAGGTGGCCAAATATTTCATGCCACAGCTTGCTGGCTTCATTAGCATGAATGAGAATAGCAGAGGGGTTTGAGTAAGGTAGGAAGTGTGAGAACATGTATACCTTTTGAGCATGATTCGCTACTCCTTTTGCAATGACTCTACCTGTTGAAATATCTGTGATCTCAACTTCATCGGGGGAGAATATGACCTTCTTAGGAGACCCAGTGTGGGTCATCTGGTACACTAACAGGAGGTTGGAGGTGAGATCAGGCACATACAACACATTGCTGAACTGACCATGATCAAGATCTATCCTTCCTTTGCCTTTACTTTCAGTGAGAGAGTCATCTCCCAGTACAATAGATGGTCCTTTCAACATGTCCACTGAGGAGAAGGCCTCCTTAGTCGAAACCATGTGTCTTGAAGCTCCAGAATCAATGATAAAACTGGGTGAGCTTGATGTGCCAGCAGCTAGAGCATGAACTCTCTCTCTGTCATCTGAACTTGATCCTCCTTCTCTCTTCTTTGAGATTTCTGGAAGGGAGATGCCATTCTTCTCTAGGAGTTGGGTCAGCATGTCTATATACTTTTTGATACAAGAGATTTCAGAGTGATTTCCCTTATTGTTGTATGCGCACTTGTTCATTTCACCTTTGTTCTTCTTCTTCTGGTAATTCTTCTTGGGACCTTGTGGATCCTCCGGAGACTGTTTCTTGTCTCTCTTTTGCTCAGGTGGCTTTTTAGGTTTCTTTTTGCCTTTTGAATCCACCTTCGAATCTCCAGCAATCAAAGCTTGATCTTTGGATGGTTTGATGGTGCCCATCATCACCAGCTTATCATGTTCTTGTGTGAGAGATTCCATGAAATCTACAAGGCTAGGCATCTTCTAGGTTCGAGCTGTCAGTTTTGTGGCATAGAAGGTCAAAACAAACAGTGAATAATCAGGGCCCATCTTTGAGAGGATGGCTAGTATGAGCTGATCATATTTCTTTTCAATACCACATTGTTTCAGCTGCAAAACTAGTGCTCTGAACTTGGAGAAATATAGCTGCAGGGATTCAAAGCTCGTTGGACTCAAAGAAATCAGCTCATTTTCGATTTGATGTCCCCTCATCTCATCTGTCTTTCCAAAAATATCAGCAAGCTTCTCCCATACTTCATTCGGTGATGTCAATCCATCAAGATGGAAAAGGAGGTCTCTGGAAATACTCATACACAGGAGGCCATAAGCCTCATCCCTCATGTTGTGCCATTTTATCTTCTTTGCAGCTGCATTGGGCTCTGCTTCTGTTTCCATAGTCACCCTGTAGAGGCCTTTCACTCTCAACAGTATCTCCATCTCTTCTTTCCATTCAAATAAATTGAAAGGAGTCAAGATAGTTTTTTGTGATTGATCCATAGCTTAGAAAATCTGTCCCGGCTGTCATAGAAGGCTCCCAGTCTTTGATGTCAAACCTGCAAAACAATTTTTGAAGGAGAGAAACAATCTAAAATGTCTCTGATACCATGTGGAAATTGAACCAGGTGATAGATTAATTTTACTCACAACAATTAACAATTGATCATGCAAAATCACTCACAAAGAGACTGAAAATTGGAGCTAAACACTAAACTGTATTAAATTAGTGTACAATAGCCAAACCTATAATAAAATAGGTTTCTGAATAAATAACATACATCAGGGATTTGAATGCATGAGGAGCAATTCGAATCTAGCATAAAGCAGGCTTACCAAAAATAAGCAAATCCCCCATAGGTGTAAAAAGCTGATCCCAAATCTGTCATGGAGCTCACGAATTAGAAAAAAGGCTTAGGCAAGCTAAATAGTGGTGGAATGGAAGCTCATACATGCTTTTTCATGGAGAAAAGAGAGGAGTATGTGTAGGACTAAAAACTAGTCAACCTCACCTAGTCTAGCTTTTTCTTTTGCCTTAAAACACTGAAAAATCAGGGAATAAAGCAGAAAAAGCAGAAGGGTGCCTAGGAGGCCAGGAATAAAGTAGATTTTATTCCTTTGGCTTTCCCATGTGCTACATGAGTCAAATAAGGCAAGTTTTACCATTATAGATAGGCAAATGACAACTTGCACAAGATGGGACACATGAACTAGGCTAATAAGACAGAAATAATTAAATTAATGTCTAAATGGGTAAACTATGGGTTGATTATTCTAACAGGAGAGAGAATGATTGAGATCCATAATCTAATATAGGTTCAAAATAACCAATGATCCACAAAATATAATATCAACAAAAATGACATCAAATCCCTAACAACAATTTTGAAAGAGACTTGCAGTACTTGATTTTCACACCAAAATTGATGAGAACAATTAAAAACATGAATGGAGGCTCTTGAAACTTAAAAATTGAACCAAGTAAGGTAATATTAGATCCAAATAAGGTCATATCAGATCCAAGAGTATAGAACAAAGGTTTCAAGTGCCCCATCGAATTGGTAGATGCACAGTTTTCTCCTTCTTCAACAAAATTTTGAATATTAGTGCATGCAATCATGTAGGAATTTGTTGGAAGATCAAGATCAAGGAGAGTTAATGGATCACTCCTAAAACCAGATATTTCCTTTAAAATATTGAAATATACATAAAATATAATATCAGCAAACTCATGAGAGAAAACTGACATCAAATCCCCAGCAACAACTTTGAAGGAGACTTTTGGTACTTGTTTTTTCACACCAAAATTAATGAGAACATGTACAAGTATTACTGGAGGCTCTTGAAACTTAAAAATTGAACCAAATAATATCATATCAGATCCAAATAATTTCATATAAGATCCAAGAGTGTGGAACAAATCCAAGTGCTCCACCAAGATGGTAGATGCACAATTTTCCCCTTCAACAAAACTCTGAGTATTGGTGCATGCAATCATGTAGGAATTTGCTGGAAGCTCTAGATCAATGAGAGTGAATGAATCACTCCTACAACCTGATATTATTTCCAAAAAATATGAAGTATCACTTTTGTTCACACCAACAACAACATTAGAGAGAGAGAAATCGAATTCCTCTTTATTTTTTGAAGCAATCACTGGTAAACTATGCACATAATTTAAAATAAAAGAATCACTGGAGAATGTTTGCATAGAATGGAAGGATATATTTTCTTCAATAACAAAGATTCAAATATCTTCTTTTGGATGAGCCATATGAGAAGATGAGATATCATAGATCTCATAAACTTCCGGAGCAGTAGAAGGAGTCACTCCAAGGATAATTTCTTCAATTCGAATTGACTATGTTGAAGATTCTACTTCTTCTTCATCTTGAACAACTTCATAAGAGAGAGTAGAGGCTGAGAATTTCGAATAAAGAACTCTTGTGGTGATGGGTGTGCTCTCCAAATTTCTATAATGATCCTCATTTTTCTTTCTAAAGGTTCTATCCAATTCTGTCAAGAGATCCTTTAGGTATTTAGCATAATTAATAAGGTAGCACAAGCTTGGAGAAAAGACCAGAAATATTGATCCAGAAGCTTTATCACCATCATTTAAGCAGTCATTCTCATCTTCATAAGACTCTTTACCAAGTCCAATAGATACCTCATAGATACCTTGTCTCTTTAGAGATGAAATCATCTTTAATTTCCACTCTGAATATCTTGTGAATGGAGAAAGAAGAGGAACTGATAATCTTAAATCCATATTGAAGTTGTACCTATCACTAAAAAAACAAAAAAAATCAGAATTATGTCAAAATCAATCCTTCCATCTCAACATGTACTCTTTCTCAGTGTCTATCACGCCCGTAGAGACTTCTCTAGATGAATCCAGAGTTAGCAATGCACACTTTGCAAGACTTATGTGGAAACCCAACTGCTTTTGGTGTACAATGGAGATTGGACAAACTTGCTGCTTGAATAAATAGACTCTGATACCATGTCAAATTATTGTACCATTGATCTACATGAAATGAGTGCAATTGAATTGTATTATTGTGCAGTGGAATGGAATGAAAAATACACATTGATCAAGACAATTTTCATAGAAAACTGATAAGTATTGCTAAGTATAATTACAGTGTAAAATTCATTAATCCTAGAGGTATACAACAATGTTAAATAAAGGAGAATTTGAATCATGTGGATATGATTCGAATCTACCATCTCAATCTGACTGCATGGCTAAATAGAAGTGTCTAAATCACTATCGGAGCTCACTAGTCTAACTCCAGATGTCTAATTCAGTCTCTCAATCAATTAAACTAGTTAAACTGGTGAGGTAGGTGAGAATAGGCACCTACCCACATGCATCCATGCAATACTTGTGCTAACTGAACCGGAGGACTTCTAACTGAATGTAACTGGAGCATAACTTAGCTTAACTAGTTTACCAACTACTAACAACTGAAGGAGGTTGGTGGTGGCGCTCCCAGTGGCTCCTAAATTGTAGGGATTCGTCTCAGAGGCATATAAAATGATGCATGAACATGAATTCAGTTGCAGTTAACCCCTATATGTGTTCCCCACACTCTAGTGACTGGTACTAGTGGTACCAATAGTCCAAGTGGACCCAATGGTGCTAGTGGACCCAATATTAATTAATGACTCCTAAGTTAGGAAAATATAATCTAATAGAATAAGTATGGACAAGGGGGGATTATAAATCCTAACATTTTCAGTCCTTTTCGGTGTTTGAGACCCTTTTTCCAGACCCTTGGTTTGTGTTCTACCCCTTCCCAATCTGTTTCTTTCCAGATATGATCCCTTATAGCCCCCTTGTTTATTTTCTGGTCCTCTTTGCCTTGTATGTGAGCCCCTTTAGTCAAGCTTCTTAGTTGAGACCCCCCGTGTGTTTCCTACACTTTGTTCAGTTCCTTATGCACTCATTTACTTGTGTACATTTTCTCTTATGGAATAAATAGTTTATTTTGCATGATATTTACTATCATTTACTGTTATTTATCTGCATTTACGTCTCGACCATGAGATCGCTGGGGTTTTACATTACACATCACTTGTGCACACATCTCACACCCTAAAGTAAAAACACTTGGTTCATGACCCCAAGCTATCCTACAAAATTAACTTAATACAACCAACATTGTAAGCTCATTTGGGGACCAAAAAAATCTTTTAGTTGAGTTAGGACATTGGGGATAGGCATATAAATAACACCCCTTTGTCACTTACATATTATACATATCTGTTGTCCATTAGGGAACCAAAATCCTCTTATACTTGTTGACACGATCACGACGAGTCTGTTTCTCCCCTCGCTTTTTGGGAGTAAGCCACAATGAAGGGGTTCTAAAAGTCAGGTTGGAATACCGCACTCCATTCTGCATCGAAGGTTAACCCTTCATAGTCCTCCTAATGCATGCCGAAGTATACCGGGTGTCAAGGGCCAAAGGGATGAAGTGCCAGGAAACCACTCCAGACGTGTCATGAACACGGTAGCCTAGTTTCGATTCCATATAGGGCTCTTGTACCCGAGGTCCCTCTCGGTAGTGGGATTCTCTTAGCTTATTATTCTTCCATTGTGTATTTTTTGACTAGGATTTCATCACCCTACAGAGGATACGATTTGTGAGGGGATTCCATCTTGTAGCTAGGAGTTTTCTTGCACTCATACCCCATAGGGTAGTGCGTCATTTTATTTCTAGGTAGTATTTCTTGTTGGCTTTTTGACCACTTTGTTGTAGACTTTCCTGCTATGACACATTGTTGCAGTTTGTCTTTAGAGATTTCTTTTTGGTCTATGAGCCACCATTTGTATGCTCTCCTTCTGCACACTCGATTGTAGTTGGAATTTTGAGCATGTGTTTGACACTCTTATTCCTACATTCATTACACAAAACACCATCACGTCATCATTGCTCCACCAAGCTACTCACATAGACTCAGGGGACACACCCCTCAGTTCGGTTTCTTGAACTGTCACCGTTGGATCCATATTCGACATCATTCACCACCTTCAGAGCCATACACTTCTTCTCATTCTGATTCAAATTCCTATCAATTCAAACCTACCCTATTCACCGCTCCCTCTGGCCCCATGGATGGTGCACCTCCTAACCTCTTTCAGGGGGGGATGATCGATAGTGGACTTGTGTTAGTTCCACTAGTCATTCCAGGTATCCCTTCTACTGTACCTATAGGTCCTGGTCCTAGTGGGCCCCTTGCTACCACACACACTACTGCTGATACACTACCCACTAGTGGTGGCCCCACTCCAACCATCGTGGTTCTTATGATGCAACCATTCATGCATGGGGGAATTGGCCATTCTAATACCATTTTGGCTATTCCTACCATTCCAGTGTCTACTCACATTGTCAGAAGTCAGCCTTACCCACCCTCATTTACCCACGGGAACTACATTCCTGATGGCGCTAACACCATTGTTGTTTCTTCCTGGTCCAGTTCAAGTCCTAGTCTGTTATTCATGGCTAACATCAACTTTCCTGATTTGGCACAATTAACCAATGATCCCATTCATCATAACCCACTATGGCCTCCCATGCCTACCAAATTGTTATACCTGATTCTCGTCAACATCATGTTGTGAAGTAAAAATCTCAGCATTTTCCTTAAATCCTCAAGTTTTGAAGTTGAAAATGGGCAAGGATCAATATTTTCATACTTTTGGACACCACTGCACTTTCCCTGTGGTTAATGTGTGGTACCTATATCAGTAAATCCCTTTTGCTATGAGCAGAAAGTAGTGCCACCACCTGTTAACCATGTACAGTGTGCAGTGCTCACCTGGTAATGCCCTTTCCCCTTAGACAAGGAGCGGTGATCGAGTTATAAAGGAAAAAAGGAAGATTCGAGAGGCTTCTTGAAGCTAGCCTTCGTGGAGCCTCATCCTTATGGTCTAGGACCACCTGGAGCTCAAGATACCTCATTATAGGATCCTCCCTCCACCTCTCCCACAATATCTTCAACCTATCCTATCCTCCCATGCCTTTATATACCAGCTTACCCCTCATGGGTAAAGGGAGGAATATTATGTTATTGCATCCAAAATCTAGTCAAATTCAGCCAAGACTAGTGAGTGTTTTGTAGGAAATCTTGAGTATTTGAGGCAAGGTTCATTTGAGAAGGGTTTCTCAACACCAAGGCTTAGGTTGTATGCTCTCTCTCTTCATGTTTTAATGAAAATAAAGTTTTCTTTCCCATAAACATTTATGTGTTTGATTATCACTGTGTTTATTGTTGAATTCATTGGTCTTTGACATAATATCATAGACTAGATTGTTACTCTGATCTAGTTTGTGTTTTTGTTGTGTATCTTGCAGGACATCCACATAGATCAGGCACTCCAAAAACCAACCTTTGTAGCCTGTGGAAGGTAAAAAGAGTATTTTATTCAAGAATTTTATGCAATCTTAGGGAAAGTTCTTTTATGTTGTGATTGTTTTGTTTTAGTAATAACTGTTACAGGATAGGGAAACATCTCTGTCTGCACTGGATGAGTATTTCTTGTAAAAAAAGTGCCGACCATACTCGAGAGATAGATCAGAATTCCTGGTTTTTGCCCTGTCTTCAATTTTCAATTTCTTGTCATAGATCATATCTACTTGTAAATTAGCTAGATTTGGTTTGAAATTGTTATATCTCCCTTGATATGCCTATGATGCTTCAAATTCTTGTTGTTAATTATCATTTGAATCTAGAACATGAGCTCTAACATATTTCTTTTTCGTCTTTGTGTGATTTCAAATATCGTTTGTGGGTCACTGCACTTGGGTTATGTAAAAAGTGCGGCCACTTCTCTTTCTCTTTGTGTAGCACGCAGTGCCACTGCAGTTTTTTAGATATCAACAGGCGGCGCCACTGCTCTGTCACTGTTTGTAGAGTGCGATGCTGGATCTAATGAGAACCTGCAACACATGATACCAGGTAGGATCTTGAATCCCAATCTGATGTTTGATGCTTGGATACATTTTTTATGTTTTGGAAGTATAGTTTGTGTGTTACAGTAAATATTGATTTACAGATATGTTTCTTAAGTTGTTTGGAGTGTTTTTTGCTTACATTTTTTTATGAAAATGAAGTGTATTTTTGAAAATACACTTCATTTTGTAGTCTCTTTGATTTATATGCTCTTTGAATTCAAGGAAGAGTTTATGTTTATTGCATTGGAATTTACATTTGTTTCTTTGCTTGAAACGTCTTGCTCATTTCCGTAAATAGTATTCATCGAAATTGGAAAATTTGCATTTCATTTTTGTGTGCATGTTTTGGTTTTGGTTTGAGTTCTTTGGAATTTGAGCGTTGAATTGTGTGGGTTATTGAAATATTTTGTTTATCTTTTAATCTTCATTTCAGGGAAAATAAAATATCTCTTTACTTTCCATAGATAGTTTTCATTGAAATAAAATACTTGCATACTCATAGTTTCATGGTTTTAAGTCAAAGTCCAACTTTCCATGCATTCACTTAACCATACAATATAAAATTATGCTCTAGTTTAAGTTTAAAATCTTTAGTAACTTGTTTGTTAGGTTAGATATGTGTTTCGACATCTTTAAACATAGGATCTATCATTATTTTCCTACACTGCATACCTGGTATCGTGTGGTTCTTCTTCATATTGTTGGTACATCGAATGACCTTTCACGTACCCTTGATGTATATTGAAAGGTACTTCACGTACTCAGTGGTATATAGGAAGGCCCCTTTTGAATGATTGTGCATTAGACAACACTACTATGGAGTGGAGCTCCCATGTACCTTGTGTATATCGAGAGACACTTGTAGGGATCCTGAGACAAACTGAGCAAAGCCCTTTGGCTGTCCTATCATCGCAATACACCAAGAAAAACACTCGGGGATATTAGTACACATGTATCATCCAAGTAGTTGAGTATTCAGGAAAGGGTATGATCCCAATCCTCCTAGTCACGCTCTACTTTTGGACCTTGAGGTATATAATGAGTTGTGATGGTTTGACAATCCTATGAGGATCCTAACTCTTCCTCTAGTCCTTTCACATGTTTGCTTGTTGCTTTAGATTGAGTAGCATTTTTTTCCTATAAATTTAAAACTTAGAAAGAGAGATAGATTTTTTCAAGTATGTCTATTCCTTCTGGTAATACCAACCAAGAGGTCCCTTATCAAGGGGAACCTTTTGTTTTTTCTTCATTTGGAAATGATCGTCCTCCTCTCATGGCCACCTTGAGCCTTCCTAGATTTACTATAGGATTACTTGTATGGTTATTCTCTAGCCCGATGATTCCAACCCAACCTTGTGTTTTTGATGTCAATTCTTCTTCAAAAGAACACAAACCTCTTGTGAATCCTCCATCTTCTTCACAAAATGTGTCTTCTCCTTGTTCTCGCTCTTCTCCTGTTGAAAGTTGTAGTACCAGTAATCAGGTGAATAAGAAGAATAAGGAAAGGAATATTAAGAAGAATAAAGGAGGAATCCTCATTGAGTCTCAAACAACTATTCTTCCTAGTGAGAGTGTTGAAATACCTACCAAAACTACTCATAAGCCAAAATTCCCTTGCAGGCTTTGTAAGGGTGATCACATTCTAAAGGTTTGTATTGGTCTTTCCCAAGTTTTGGAAGTGTGGTCTAGTGACTCCCAACACCTTATTTCATTATCCTATGGTCATCATATTGATGATACCCCATCAACCAGTGACTTTGTGATTAAGAGTCGAAAAAGAAAAGTCAGAAATCCTTGCTTGTTGTGTAAGGACATGCACCTTACTTACCTTTGTAATCACATGGATGAAGCTTCAAACTTGTTGGAAGATATAAATTTTCCTCGTGAATGACTTCCAATAGGTGATCGTAAGTTGTCTCTTAACCCCCCACTGGTTTAGCAAGTGGTCAGTTTGGTTTCATCCGTAGTTGATCCCACTCTTCCTTTGAAGAGTAAAGTTAAAGTGTTCGAGTTGATGTCTTCTCCACCTAATCCCACTTCTCCACCTGAGAGTGTTAAGAATGAAGTAGTCACTTTGACACAGTCTTCGTCTAGTCTCTCTCTTCCAGGTGAGAGTGAATGAAAACATATGAAGTTTTTGTAGTCAGTTCAAATTGTTCTATGCAAGGGGAAATTCTGTCCATTTCAACAGAATCCTTTCCAAGTACCGAGGTTATTTCCTTTGATTGGATTAATCTAAAAAAATCTCGTATTCCTTCGAGTGTTCCTTTACAAATATTTGTGCAAGTTACTGCTAGGAGTATGCTTCACACTATTATAGATGAAGCAGCTTCTATTAGTATTCTATCCTCAACTGCTTTGCAAGCTCTAGTCATAACATGGATCCATATTTGTATGTTCGTGGCTGTGCTCAGATTTGCGTCTGTATTACATAGATATACATTATATATCTGGTAGATATGTCCAATTTTGAGTCTTCTTCGCATGGATTTAAGCTATATTCTAGTAGACATGACTATTTATATCTCACATGGATCTACAGTGTATTGGTCAAAAATCATGTTGCGAGTCACGTGGACATGTATCAAAGTGTAAATGTATTGCAGGGTGACCTTGGTTGTTGAATATTTCTGATTAGTGGACTATTGCCTTGAAGTGATAACGTGTTCCTACAAATCTTTTACCCACTCCTTTCCCCCTAGTCTCATGCTTTGGGGGGATTTCTTTTATACATGATTCTCATCAACATCATGTTGTAAAGTCAAAATATCAGCATTTGCCTTAAATCCTTGAGTTTTGAAGTTGCAAATGGGAAAGGATCAATATTTTCATACTTTTGGCCACCACAACGCTTTCCCTGTGGTCAATGTGCGGTACCTATATCTGACACGCCCTTTTTTCTTTGAGCAGAAAGCGGTGCCACTACCTTTTACCCATGTACAATGTATGGTGCTCACCTGGTAATGACCTTTTCCCTTGGACAAGGAGCGATGCTCGAGTTATAAAGGAAAAAAAGGAAGATTCGAGAGGCTTCTCAAAGATAGCCTTCGTGGAGCCTCATCCATATGGTTTAGGACCACCTGGAGCTCAAGATCTCTCATTATAGGATCCTCCCTCTGCCTCTCCCATGAGATCCTCAACCTATCCTATCCTCCCATGCATTTATATACCATTGTTATAGCTGATTTTACCACTCTAGGTGAATCACACTTTGTATGGCCTTCCCCTGTCCCGCTGCAGACTCCTCAAACCCCTTGGACCATTTTTTGTCCTTTGATGTTTCCTTGATCATCCCTAAAAACATGTGAAAAATGATACACGTGACTTTTAAACCCTTAATCACGTATATACGTGGGTTTGGCCCCTAAAACCGTGTACATCGGGATGTGTACAAAATCCAAATCCTTTTGGAGTTTTCCTTGACATGGAACCGACTCACTTGACTCCTGGCCTTCTCTATGCCTTGAGATCGCTCGGATTCGACCTTTCATTACCCCTTTGAAAAGCTATATAAGGAACTCATGGTACATTGAAGGCATATGAGAGAATTGAGAGCAAAGAAACTATAGTCCATTGTTAGCAGAACTTATGCTTGAGTTTGCATCCCTTTGTCCCTTGGAGCACTTTTGTGTTCTTCCCAAGCTTGCCTTTTGCTTGTGAGCTTGCTATCGAGAGATGGAGGATTAAGGTGGTGGAGGGCCAAGTGGGGGATTCAGTTTCTTCAGTTCGTAGACATGCCATTAGAGGTTGTATATATTGTAATCTCTGATTTATATTAATAGAAATATCTTTTCCTGTCCAATAATGTGTGTTTGAATGAATATTTTATCCATGGGATTATGTCAAATGCTTATACATTATTGATTATATATGCTAGAATAGATATAACACCATGATACATAGAATGCTTGTATTTTTTACATGTTGTTGAGGAAGTAATTTATCAATTAAAGCTGAAGCTGGAAAGCTCAATGGGGATCTACTTCAACCGTCCGGAATAAGGTACGAGGTCTGATCCTTTAGTGTTAGACATTTACTTTCTATTGCATATTGGAAAAGATTGATTTCTGGAGTCAAGCTGTCTGTTGTGGTACCCCAAACCATAGGAATTTCTCTCCATAACAACCAGCTTACCGAACATGGGTGAAGGGAGGAAGACTATGTTATTGCATCCAAACTCTGGCCAAATTCAGCCAAGACTAGTGAGTGATTTGTAGGAAATCTTGAGGCTTTGAGGCAAGGTTCATTCGAGAAGGGTTTCTCAAAACCAAGGCTTAGGTTGTATACTCTCTCTCTTCATGTTTTAATGCAAATAAAGGTTTCTTTCCCATAAACATTTACATGTTTGATTATCAATATGTTTATTTTTGAATTCCTTGGTATTTGACATAAGATCATAGACTATCTTGTTACTCTGATCTAGTTTGTGTTTTTGTTGTGTATCTTGCAGGACATCCATGTAGATTAGGCACTCCAAAGACCAACCTTTGTAGCATGTGGAAGGTAAAAATAGTATTTAATTCAAGAAGTTTATGCAATCTTAGGGAAAGTTCTTTTATGTTGTGATTGTTTTATTCTAGTATTGAGTGTTTTAGGCTAGGGAAACAACCTCTTTCTGCACTAGTTGAGTATTTCTAGTAGCACAAAATCCCATCATACAGCCCTAAGTTTGAAGGGAAGGCGAGATAAGACCCCCAAAGCCACATGATGTCATTCCACTTATGGTGTTCCTTTAACAACATAGTGGATGATTCTATCCAATTGCGGTTATTCCAATGCACACTCGCAAGTGTTACATCCAAGTGGTGTATCAAATTTCCTCATGCCACCTATTCAAACTTTTCCTCATCAGCCTTGATGTTCCTCCAATTATTCCAGTTACCCTTCCGTTATTATGAGGGATTGAAAATCTTATTATTGTGTAGGCAAAACACAAATACCCATATAACAAATCATATCCATGAATGGCACCATCGTCGTAGCTTGTGTGAGATCCTGTTAGATGATAGGATTTTCCTAGATTGGTTTCTCAAAACCTTACTCCCCCCATTGCTAAGGATGTTGCATCTGAGCACCCATAAAATTAGGAGGAAGCCATCCTCAAGGAACAATAGTTTGATCTCATCTACGCCCAATCAGGTTATATATACACCATTATACCTGATGCTCCCCATGCTGGATCCACATTAGGTGCCATCGATCTCTCTGATTCTTGGTTGATCACTTTCGACTTGAATAAAGGAGAACCTCATATGCCATTATGCGTCGCCTTTCAAGTTTCGGACACTATTCAAAATTTGATCATTCATCGATGCATCATTTATGAGGAGGAATCCAACTATGTCATTTCAACCTTTGATTGGTGGAAACTTGGATACCCAACCCTTCAACCTTCCAAAATTACCCTTCATTCCTACGATGGCCGAGCTTCTCAACTACATGTTGTTCTCATGAATGTACCCATCAAGTTAGCTGGGAAAACCGAGTTGATTGACATTGAGGTTGTCAATGCCCAACTCGATTACATCCTCATCCTTGGACCTAGCTATATGTATGCAATGTGAGTCGCTTCCTCTATCGTCTTTCTACTCTTGATGTTCCCCCATGATGGGAAGATCGTAACCATTGACCAACTGACATATTATGACCCTAAGGGACTGACCACACTAGAACATGTCCTCCCTACTATCGACACTACCATCGAAATTTCTTCCATACCTTTCTTGTCTGCTGCTGGCCTAGACTTATTTTCCAACGCTTCTGTTACATACACCTTCTTGTCTTTACCACCCCCTCCTTCGCCGACTGACATATCGAATTTGTGCACTATCATGTCCAGTAACATTCTGGCCTCCTTGCAACCTCAGTCGCAACCCCAACCATAGAACTTGGGGAATTATTGGGGTTCATTCCTCGTCCACACGATCCCCTTCCTTTTTCCACCATCCGACATCGTGACTAAGCTAGTCATGGCTACTCTCAACCTTCCGGTATTCATTTTGGGTGTTCCTATGTGGTACCTAGATCCACCCACCCCTCCCCCGAATCCACATATCATGCTGAATATGGTCCATCCTATTGAGTTGGTATCACACAAACTCCTGGTACACAAATTACTGATTCTGTCTCTACTCCTGCCCCCCCTCATCCCATGAAGACTAGGGGAAAGGCATCCAAAACCATGGCAGAACCATGTCCTCCTCCTACATGCACTTTATGCGATGTCTAAGGCCATGCGACACCAAATTTCCCCTATTTTCCTATCCTTCACACCCACATGCATAATGTAGTTGATACTGATGACTATCTAGTTGTCAATGTACTAGACATACCCGCGGTTAAGAAAAAATCGCTCCGCATCAAATATCCATGTGTAGTTTGTCGCTTATATGGTCATTATTCCCACCATTGCCCAAACTTTCTCGAGTATTGATCACTCCTCAATGACCTTCAAAATCACTACTGTGAGTCCAACATCAATGTCCCTGAGGAAATCCACCCCCCAATATCTTCCTTGGACACCAATAACACCATTTACATGATCTCTAGCTCTAGTAGTCCTTCCCCCTCCTCGGTCGTAGAAGATCCATCTGATATATCCATGCACTCCTTTCACAATGACGAGCATATCCTTGAATCTCTTTCGATGCATTAATATCCTTGGGATTATTTCCACCATCGCTCCTTCTTCATCTCGATGAAATTTCTTCATCGTCGAAGCAATTCTCGGTCGAAGCAAAATACTTCATCCATGGAAGTGTAGATTGGTTTAAAACTACAATCCTGACACCTAACACATTTTAAGAAGGTAACATGGCTAAAATTTCACGCACCATTAAGGTCAATATATCAATGACACTCGTGATAGTTGAGGATATTACACTCAGAGCATCTTGCTCTCCTAAAGATGTCACTTCATACAAAGCACTTTTTCAAGAATTTCATGATATTTTTGCTTGGTCTTATATCGAGATGCATGGGATTAATCCATCCATTGTGGAACATCATATCGATACTTGGGATGACATTGCCCCAATTTTCCAAAAGGAACGCCCTATCCACACGTCAAATGCCCATGCCGTTAAAGCTGAGATCGATAAATTGTGTAAAGCAAACTTTATATACCCCATTGCATATACCACTTGGGTTTCCAATCCTATTCCCATAAAAAAAACAGGGTACCATTCGTTTCTGTACCGACTTCTGTGACTTGAATTTGGGTTGTCCCAAAGGAAACTTCCCTACCTTGTTCATTGACCAGATCATTAATGCTTGCGCTGGTCATGAAGTCTTTTCTTTAATGGATGGATTTTTTGGTTATAACCAAATTCAGATTCACAAAGAAGATCAGTACAAAACCGCTTTTACTACCCCTGGGGTAGTTTTACGTATTCTGTCATGCTGTTTGGGCTAAAAAAGGCTAGAGCCACTTTTCAGCAGGCCATGACCTTTTGCTTCCATGACCTCGTTCATATTATCTTGGTCTATTTAGACGACCTCACAGCTCTATCTCGGAAGCGTTCTCAACATTTAGATGACTTACGACAAGTCTTCCTGTGATGTCGCTAATATAATGTTTTCTTGAACCCCCTCAAGTGTGTTTTTTGTGTCCCAGCCGGTAGGTTGTTAGGATTTATTGTGTCCCATAAAGGGGTTACCCTGGATCCTTTGAAGGTTCAACACATCCTTAATCTTCCCCCTCCACATACTCTGCCCCAATTGCAGAGTCTTTAAGGCAAGGCCATTTTCCTTCGCCAGTTTATTCTGGACTATGCAACAAAAGTCCATGGATTATTACATTTTCTCCATACCAACATTCCTTTTGTATGGGATGAGAACACGTAAGCCACTTTTGATGCATTGAAACAAGCTTTGATTTCCATTCCGTTGTTGTCTCCTCCTGACTTCACCAACGAGTTTATCCTATATGTGTCGGCATCCGAAAATGCTATCACTGGAGTCTTGGTCCAAGAAGATGATGCTCTCCAAGAGCATGTGATCTATTATGTGAGTCAAAAAAAATTTGGACCACCTTTATGTTACTCCCATGAAGAGAATATGGCCCTCGTTGCCATCTTTTCGGTATAGAAGCTACGTTACTACATCCTCATGAGCCACACACGAGTCTTCTCGATTGCAACCCTATGTGATATCTCTTCAGCCACTTCCTTATTCAAAGTCATGTTGCCAAGTGGATCATCATTCTCCAATAGTATGACTTGGAATTCATCACACCCAAAAGCACTAAAGCTTTGGCGTTAGCTTCCTTGAGGTAGACTTCCCTTCGTCGTCTACCTCATCCCCTATCGCAGTTAATCTTCCTGATGAATCCTTATTCGTCATATCTAAGAAATATCCATAGTATGGGGGCATCCTCCTTAACTTGAGTACACAAAAATTCAGGCCCCATTTGAGTCGTGAATATCGTCATCACATCTACCACCAAGCTGCTCGCTATCTCCTTATTGATGATCTCTTGTACCGCAACAGTGTGGACACTATCCTAAGTTGTTGCCTCACCCACGATGAAGACAAACAAGTCCCAAATGAATATCATTGTGGAGCCTATGGAGGCCACCTCTCTGGTTTGTCTACTGCTCAAAATATCCTCTACATTGGTTATTTCTGGCCCACCATCTTTGGTGATTGCACCCATGCAGTCAAACATTGTCACAATTTCCAACTTGTTTCCCCAAAGGAAAGGACACCTCCTACACTGCTACATATTATCATCATTGTCGGTCCCTTCTACAAATGGGCGATTGACTTCATGACCTGTAACCATCATTTTGTCAGCAGCCATAAATACATAATTATGGCCATTTATTATTTCACCAAATGGGCCGAAGCCATGCCTATGTTCAACTGTAAGGATGATAGTGCAACACTTTTCTTTTTCAACCACGTTATCATTCATTTCGATGTCCCCCAACAGTTAGTATCAGATCACAGTTCTCATTTCGAGGACGATGTTTGGACAGAGCTATCCACCGTGTTGAAGTTTGGACACCAGTATTCATCTGCTTATTACCGTCAAGGAAATGGCCAAGTTGAGGCTTTCAACAAGATCCTCAAAACCATGCTCCAACTAATTATGGTGAACAAACACAAGTCCAACTGTTACCACTTGCTATTTTCCACCCTCTGGACCTACCAAACATCGACTAAACCTGCCACTAGTTTATCCCATTTCTCTTAGTCCATGGTGTAGAATTGGTTCTTCCCATTGAATGCAAGATTCCGTCACTTCACCTTTCCATCTAACTTCTAACTGATACATCACCATTAGAATAACGCCTACTTATGCTTGAAAAAACTAATGAGGACCTTCGTGTTTCTCTCCAAATGATCGAAGTGGCTAAGACTCACTCGAAGTGCCACTATGACTCCCACATCCACCCACACACCTTTAGTGAGGGGGACCTTATCCTCATTTACGACCAATCCCATGATAAGACTAGAAAAAGGAAGTTTAAATCCATGTGGTATGGCCCTTATGTCATCCATCGATGCCTCGAAAAAGGGGCATACCTCCTTTTTGACTTTGACAGTCGCCTCTAGAAGAATCCCCACAATGGGCTCTACCTTAAGAGGTTCTACGCTTAAAGTCACCCACCATGCATACCCTTGTATCATAGTTTTTCTTTCTTGTTTTACATCATTTTTACCACGAGTCTCACAATTTGTTTCAAATGTATCATATCTTGCCTTGCTATGTTGGTTTCGTTGATGGAGAAAGTAGATGGTCTGCTGATTTTTCCTTGGTTGCATGGGTAATTTATTCCCCATCACATGAGTTGATCGATATATACAGAATGTGTGTTGGTATTACTACCAATAACTAGGCTAAGTATGACAATGTCAATAATCTCCTGACCATCACCCTTCACTTCGGTATTCATTTCCTTGATGTATTCCTAGACTCCCAACTGCTTGTCGCCCAGTTGAATAACTGCAACTAGGAACACAATCCCTACCTCTTTAGAAAGTTCCTACACACTCAACACTTGGTTAGACATTTCAAATCCATTTCATTCATGCATGTCTCCAAAATTCTCATTAGTGTAGCATACCAAATGGCTAATGACGTTCTAGAGTGGCACATCAATCATCGCATATAGGAAATAAACTGCATCATGCATCCATATGTCATATACATCATATAGGCATAATCATAAAAGAGACTCATAAAACCCATAAAAATAAAAAAATGTGCATCCACATGCATATATATCATAAATATCATGTTTAGTACAAAGAGAGAAGAACCACAAGATTTCTCGTCATATACATCATATAAAAATGCCCATGCTCACAGGCATTGGGGACATCATCACAAGATACTAGCTAGAGTCATCCTCCTCAGACTAAGTTTCCTCCTCAGTGTCCTCCTCCTCCTCATAGCTCTCCTCCTCCATTAGCACATCACCCTATGTCGCTACTTTGACATACTCAACAACAACCAAGATCCTCATCATCAGAGAGATCCACTCCATAGGAGATTTGTAGCACGCGATGATCAGATTGCCATCTAGGTACTACCACCCATCGTCGGTAACCCCCTCTAGTAACCACTCCACGTCCAGTTGCAGTGAGTCCAATGTCACACTCTGTCATCTCCTCTTCCCTTGAGCCAGTGGATCTAACCCCTCCACCCTGCCCCTGCATCACTGGTACCCCACTGGAAGGTGTGGTCCCGTGTCTGTATATGCACACAATATTCCATCAATATCTATAACATGTATGATCTAGCTGCCACTATGCTTGCATATTTTCAAGTCCCTAGACCTATCCTGGAGGTTAAAGCATCTCTGGATCTCCTTGCTAGTCCATGCCCATGTATGGATAGCCCTATATGAGGATAGGAAGATGCCGCCATTGTGCAAAAATATCATGGGTGAAGAACCGACCTACTAGACTGGCTCCCTCCCTACATTTTTTGGGCCATTTCTTGGACTCACCTCGAATCACACCATGCACGTACTAGCATGTTCACGAGCCATCTACTCCATCCATACTGCAAAATTGCCCTTATTTTACCACCATCCATCATCGCATAAGGAGGCCCCACCAGTGTTCTACTGTTATTCTTTATCCATATCAACCATGATCACAACATCATCCCTTTTGGTACATCGAACACTTCCTCCTTTCTTGACTGGCCATTATCATAGTTTTTGTTAAGCTGTTTTCTGACTCCTAAAATAAATAAGAGATTGCTAAGCACGCTTGCATCATTTCACACTCGTTAAAGTATTTGAAGGGGTGTCTATGTGGCCTCATTTATATCCTGTTTTGGACTACATAGACCATTTAAAGAAAAGGACCACCTAACACCTTCCAGCAAGGAACTTTTCCCTTTGTATCCTTTTATGATTTGTCAGACATTAGGATTGTAACTTATGAAAATACTCATTTATGGGTTGTATTTAAGCTCTTTTCTAGCCCTCTCATAAATAAAATATCGTCGAGAAAAGTTGATTTCGTTCATGCTCATAAAAGTATTTGAATGATCGTCAAATACGTATACGTTTATCCTTTTCTGGCCTGGTTGCACTACCTATGGAAAATAAGTCTCTCTGCCCCTTTTTAGCTGGGAGAGCTCTCCTTTGTACATTTTTATCCTTTTTTCGGACTTACAAGACTACTGCACCAAAAAGAGACCCACTGGAGTCTTCTTCCCGTTTTCAGACTCTCTAAACATGAAAACACCATCGAGCATTTACCTTCTTGGGATCGACAAAAATCCATGAGATATTGTCATATTGAGCATACTTCCATCCCTTCTCAAAGATCCTTAAACTATGAAAAAGGACCAAATAGTGCCTCTAGGCGTCCACACATATCACGTATAGTCTCCCATTATGGCAGCTTCCCCCCATTGGGTCACCTAATTTGTTCAGAGTACTCTGCAATGAGTCATCCCCTAGATATCACTTTTCAATTACTTCCCCAAGTATCTCCCCATTACAGTAATATTCCTAGTTACACAACTAAGGTCATCTCCCCAATGAGTCAGTATCATCTGCTGCTAGGTCATCCCTGTCATCCTACTTTGAACAAAGGAAGTTTGAGTCTCATGTACTCCCATACCCTAGCTCCCCATTCAGTACCTCAGTCCCCTGATTGTTCCATATCTCTGGTTGTCTCCCTTTCACTTCTATCACAAAAAACTCATTGCCTTGGTAGTTTTAGGTCTCTGTAATGTCCCTTTTTTGGAATTTTATTAAAATGCTCAATTTTCCAATTTTTTCACAATTTTGGCTCTTGACTAGTTTTAGTGTCTTGGTCTCCAAATCAGCCCAATTTCTCCCAAATATTCAAATAATGTGTATGAATAATTTAATAACTTAAATATTATGTTCATGGATGTATTATGGCCCTCCAATCAGGTTTGCAAGTCTGTACCAAATTCTGAACAAGATATATGATTTTACTAGCAATTTTGGGTTCAAATCCCCTTAGGGTAAGTGGTAGAGATGGCTTCCCAAATGTGCAGAAACCCACTAGAATTCTTAAATTTAGGTAGGGGATATGTATAATACACTATAAGAGGCTCATATGCATAACCAATTGACCTCCCATGGCTGTTATCATGTATTTAAATTAGATATAAAAAAAACTAGTTTTGGACCCTTGGGGAAATGAGATGTAGTTTGCCCCAAATGCTATGAAATTCGACCCAATGGACAAAAATTATCATTTAAAAACCATGAAACCCATAATATATTTTAAATACATTCCATTCATTCATAAATAATCAATATTTCATACATCCATTCGAATCCATCAAGATTACAAGAGTTTACAACAAGGTAGTGGGGAAATGGCACTGTTTCTTCATTATTGAGCAATAATACATGATATTTCTTGGAATTTCAACCTGATATATTTTTGAACTTGAATAAAATATAATTTACATCATAATACAAAATACTGGAGAATGAGAAGCTCCCTCAAAGAGATGAATATCTCACCAAGTGCGCTTCACTCCGTAGAGATGAAATATGGTGAGAAAACTTGAGATGAAAGGAAGAAAAAGCTGAAATTGATGTGTCCACGACCTTCTGTAGCTTGAAACTGTAACTTATGACTCCATTGAATATCCTTGAAATACTTTAGTTGCCTCTCCAAACACCAACTAGGATGGGACTCTCTCACCCTTGAAATTGGCTAAGGCATGAACTAGTCATCCACTAGCTCTCTCTCTTCACAATAGAAAATTTCACAAATGATCAAAAGGTTATTCTCATGGCTGACCCCTGTATTTTATAAACATTATTGGTCTTCTAAGGTTCTAAATCCATCCATAAACCAAACCAAGTCGAATTGGTGTGGCTGCTCATGCTATGCCATGTGGCCTCTCTCTTCACCTTCCCTCTTCTCCCAAATTTGAGCAAGAGCCTCTTGGCATTCTCCAACTCCCACATTCGACCTCAAATAGGATCTATTCAGTCTTGACATTTCTATTTCAGTATTCCATCCTTCATATCTAACTTGTGTCATAACTATCATAGAATCTCCATAATTGGTGTCATAGATATCATAAATGTAAGGGGAATCTAACCAAGTGTCCATGCAACTCCCATTTGGCTCTTCCTCTCCCATGTAAGTTACAGTTCATCCCAAATTAGACCTATGAAGTATATGGAAAATTATTTTAACCTCATAATCCATCCCAAAACATTAGGCTTCCCATAGATTCAGAATTACAAGAGGAGGATGCCATTTAACATATGAATTCTAGCTTGAGTGGGCTCCACAGTTTCCATGTGTCTCCATTCTCCATAGCCATTTAATTTTTCACTTGCATTCATTTGATTAAATCCATTAAATAAATATTTATTCCTTATAATGTCTAAACACCATTTATTAGCTCCCTTATTAACTTCCCAATGTTTCCACCCAACCTAGGGAACTAGTAGGATTGATGGAATTTTCCCGCAATGCAATTATTTGAATGGGGACATTACAGTCTCCCTCTATCGATGTCAACACATCTATTCTAGAGGATATAACCAGAGGTCCCTGTATCCTGGTTTCATCCACCTCATTGATGAATTCCTTGGACCACTTGAAAGGAGTCCTTAGTTCCTTTCAGGTTGGTCATGTCTCACGTGCTCAAATTCAACTCCATCACCGCACTGTTGAGATTCATATAGGGTATTGGTTCCTTCATTATTTGGTCGAAGACCCTGGTTGTTACCTGACGTTAGCACATTGGTGAGTATATTGTGAGACCCATACAGTTTCATGTCCCTTGTGATTTCCAGGATGCGTTGGCGATGTTAGACACTGAGAGGGGGGGTGAATCAGTGTAAAGCCAATTTTAAAAATTTTCTTAGCTTGTCACAATTAACTACCAATTCATCATTCTACCAATCTCATAATCATTTCATAAAAATCTTTCACTTAATCATTCACTTATCATAAGCATTTGAATCATCAGGAACCATAACACAAAATAACACAACACCATATAATTTTGTAATCTTTTTGTATTAGTTTTGGTCCGGCTACAACCGTGAGGTAAAATCAGAACCTACTGATACAAAGAGCACCTACTCTTCATCCAGGACCGTGCCTGGTTTTCTTAGACCCTGCTAAGAAGGGTTTGAGGTATCCTAACCTCAAAAGCAAGACAAGCGTACTTTTACAATTAAAGCACACTGTCAAATCAACATCATCTGTTTCTTCAATTTGTTTTGCTGCTGATCATCTGATCATCACTCTCAACAACACTGCTGCAACACACTTTTCAATCTTCTCTATTCATCAACATCTGCTCTTCAATACTGTCAAGTCATCAAGTCACATTGTCATCATGTCTTTTGCTAAAGGTATCACTGTCACACATACCATACTCATCATATCAATCTGCTTTGTTGCTGGTCAACTGCTCATGTTATATCAATATCATCAACAATTATATCAGGATGTATGCATCAAGTATGCATCGTCATCATCAAGGTCTGATCAACAAGGTCTTTAATATCATCATAGGATATGCTTCATCAAAGTGCACAAGGCATGCCATCATCAAGGTCTGTATACATCTGAACATTCAATCACAAAAGTTTGTTCATCCCTAGACTTCAAGGTTTTGCTCTTACTGAGACTTCAAGCTCAGTGAATCTACTATCACCCAATCATATAATGCTATCAAATATGCTTACAACAAACTACCCATGCCAATATACTATTCATCCATATATGCCAAACATCAAAAGAATTCATGAACTTTCTTGTCTATACACAAGTATCAGATATTTTAGCACAATAAATGGTCATTCTTCTAGTTTCCATACAAAAATTTTCCATTGTATGGTTCACTTGGTTGCTGGTCATGTATTCATCACAAGCAATCTCTGTCACATCAGCATTCTGTCCACCAGCATCATATCTGAATCACAAGCAATCTCTGGGAAAGTATGGAACAAAGCTAGGATTAAATCTTGCTATACATTGGAACCTTCCGCCTTGATGGATTGATGTTGTAGTAGCATGACATTTGAATGAGTTGGAATATGAAATTTATTAGCTTCAGTATGTATCTTGAATACAGATATAAAATAAAGTTATCAGACCATCCAATAGCTGGGATTGATAGATCTCCACAAATAAGTTGCTTAATGACTGTAGCAGTGGTCTGAAATTTCCAGTACTATGAATTGTAAATTTGTTGTAGATGAACACTATATAAATGCACACAATGAGTCCTATAACAGTTTGTAAACTCTTCAATACAACCTCAGGGCTCTCCTTACAGTAAATACATATGGGAATGGAAGTGTATATACTATGATGGAAAGTGTATGTTTTCCAAAACACTCAGCAACACAAAAATGGAGATATTCTACAGGCCTCTGCCTGATATCCAACAAAATGAGACAATAATACCCACAGTTCAAAATAAATGTATTCAAGATACCAGCTCCTTGGAAGGACCACGATTTGGCTATAGCAGAGGGCATAGAAATTTAAGTGCACTAAAAATGTCAGCCCCTCCACACAGTTTGGGACAATAGAAATATACTGCTCCTTTCTTCCATGAGTTGCTTATAGGGAGATCTACCTCTGCTAACACATCATTGTCCTGTAGCAAACAGATCTCGTGCATACAAAATCAAAATATGAAAAACCCTAGCAGCACCACTTCAGCTCTCTGACGACATGTATGCCAAACTAACCGTTGGCTGTCTACCAAATTCTGTGGAAGAATTTAGACGGAAGAAATGAACTGTTCTTTCTTTGAAAATTTGGACTGTCACAAATTCCAACCTCAAAAAAATGAAATTTGTAAAAGAAGAAATTGATTATGCTTTTGTTCTCTATTGCAATTTGGTTATCTCCCACAATCAACAAAAATATCAGTCCATAAACCAGCGAATACCTCAGTGACTGTATAAATCAGATTGTTGTTGCATCTCTATTCTTTTCCATACCAAACCAAAATTCAGAGCACTCTTTTCTTCAAGTAACACCTGCGGCTGCCACTAAGTCTGTTCTACGTGAATGATCTACCCAGAAATCAGAACCACCGCTTCGATTTGTCCCCAAGGCCCATACCATTTGACACGATGCCCACAAATGTAGTAGTAATTGTTAGCTAGGATATATGTTGCCCCACAATGAATATCGTTGTCTCTGCTAGTCAAAATCGATCCTCTAACTGAGAACTCGCCCCTTCTCCAACATATATATCCTCCACTTGCAAACCTCAACCCAACAATGATTATTGTGCCCTTTCTCAGATGTTAACGGCCTTGTCACATGACAATACACATAGAATAGGAGTCTCGACCCAACATTATACCCCACGAATGAGCCCAAAGGAAAGGTCGACCCCCAGCCAGGTATCTCGGCCCAGATGCGAGATAATGGATGATATACTAAGTACTCTGCCCAGAGTAAGAACTCGGCCTCCAATACCAGAATCATGGCCCAACAAACAAGATAATGTGTCTTTATTCAGAACCCACGGCCTCCACTGCTCCCACGAAATTTCCAGTCACTCTGCTTCAGTTAATTGGTCACTGAAAAATAGTGAGCTTCTTCACTTCACCTTATTGATATATATTTAAGTGTGCCAAGTGGTGTATAAATACACATTTAAGTGTGTTCAAATTTTGAAATAGAGACCGACTTCAAAAATGTAAGATGGTAAGTGTTTTAATTTTTAACTTAAATTTGTTATTTGAATTTTTAATTTTGACTTTGAATTTTAATTTTGTTAAATCACTTTATTCAAAAACCACCTTACACTTAAGTCACACAATCACTTCTTATCACAGGGGTGTCTTTTAACCCACTAGGGCTTGCATGTATGCCTTTGCCACATCATTAAAATTCATAGGGTGTCCACCATATCAAGGGTAAAATAAGTGTCCAAGTGCCATCATCACTTCTTAGGGTTTGCAAGTCTTTAGGTGTCCTTTTATCAACACATCAAAGATTCATACACATGAGCCACACCATTTTCACCAAGTGTGGGTTCAAGGGCCTTCATAAAGGTTTCATGACTTCATTAAGTCATCAATGACCATATCTTCATGTCACCTAACCATGTAAGTGCAAGTAGTGGGCTCCATGACCTTTGCAAGGCCATCAAGGTCTTCATCAGGGGTTCCAAGTCTTCACAGGCTTCTTTATCAAGCAAGGGGCTTCATGGTTTTCTTTAACCCTCAACCACATGATCCATCATGATATCACATGTGGGGTAGCTTGGTTTCTCCTGGGGTACCATGACACCATCAGAGCATGAATGACCACAGAATGGGTCATTAATGATTCTCCAGCCCATCTAGCATTTCTCCAACATCTACCAAGGGCTTCAGGACCATCTCCAGGGTCTTCAATGTCTTCAGCAAGGTGGCGGCTTCAAGATTCATCCTTGTGGGTACAAGGACCTTGTCAACTGGGTACAAGGTGCTTCAAGGCACAAACCCACTTTGTAAGGGGTCAAGGCACTGCAGGTGGGACTTGGTGGCATCAATGACATCCTGTGGGGCCATTGCAAGTCCATGTTGGCATCAATGACAATTTCATCAACAAGCGACAATGTTCGAAATCCCCTCAGTGTCATGCTTCCATGTATCTCCAGTACTTGATGCTATTTATTGTACCTCTAATATTGTGACTCTTATTCATTGAGTCCATACAGTTGTGTACACCTCCAGATTCAACAAAGCATCAATTGTTATGATATTGCATTCTATGAGAATGCCATTGTTCCTATGTACCATTTCTTCAGATCAATATTTGTATTCGACCTCCCATTGAGGCCTCCATTATGTACTACCGCTTGTATAGTATTGATCGGCTCCCATTATTTGAGCCTTGATCCCCATTTTTTCTATTGAGACATTATTATGAGCATGGGTATGCCTGCATCATCCATATACATGTATGAGATCATATGTACCTCATCCATTTTTGAGAATAAATACAAACTAAAATCCATTGCAGTTCGAATGAGGAGGCTCCACTCCTCCACGATCCTCTCCGGTCTCTCCTCCGTTGTCACCATTTCTCCCTTGATCCTCTAATTTCCATCAACCATATCATGAGCTCCTACCCTCACACATTAGGGGACAATCTGTTAACACCAAAAATTGTTCACCTAGCTCTCTATGGTCCAAACCATAGTTATACATCATAATCCCACCATTATTTCCTCCATTTTTACCTTCACAACTAAAATTCCACCAAATATTGTCCAAAACATTATTATTCCTTCCCCCATAAATGAAGGGAAGTTGAGCATTTATTGTGACTTATCCCCACTCTCTCAAAAAAGGAGAAAAAAACCCTAAAATGAGAATGAGCAAAAAACCATGGACAAATACCATGCACAATAAAATAACATGGGTAAAAAAACCTTAGATCATCCTAAAAATACATTGGGAAGGTCTCCCCACAAATATTCCTTGATTCCTACACTTTTGGATTACATTATGTGACATTTCCTTTCGCCATATCCTTCCCATGATGTATGTTGAGCTTGCTCCATACCCATTTGGATCCATTCCCCCCTATTTGAAAACCATAAGTGGAGACACTGGAGAACCAGACTGTGGAGCCAGCATACCATTTCCTTGGACGACTACAGTGGCCCACATTATAGAAAGGTATGCTTACTTTTGTTTTCATTAGTTAGTAGAATATATCTAAAAAATAAAAAATATTGTTATTGTTTTTATCATTTATTATTTCAAGTCGAAGTTCAGAGATCCTTCGCACCATGAAATCTGCCCTATGATCTGGTTGATCTAGGGTAGGTGCTTTTGCATGTGGTAGTGGAGAAATCTACACTACAATTGGTTATTTATTTTGACACCATTTCTTGGACCATTTCCTTCTTTTCAATAAACAAATTCCCCTTCCGGGAGTATATGTTTATTCACAAGTTTAGCTAAAGTCCCCAAAAAACTAAAGGATTAAAGAACAAAAGGAGATGACATTGTCCTTGTGTGAAAAATGACACTCATAAAATGTGTGACCTTTCTTGACAACAAAATCAATTTATGTTATTTCTGTGTCATCATTTCTGTATGCAAATACATCCATGCAACATACAACTTTACTCTATTGAATAGTTGTTTATGATCATCACATAAAATCAATTTATCTTATTGTTTTGTCATCATTTCTTTATGCAAACACATCCATGTAACTTTCCTTTAGTGTAAAGTTGTTATGATCACCACAAATACATTTAATGTCATCTTACTCTATAGTATAGGCTATTTGTAGTCATTTACAAAATTATCTAGACTTACTAAACTAAAACCATTATACTTGTTATCTAAAAAGTTGTTAGTGTTTAAGTAAATGTGATGTTTGAGCATATTTAACCTATGTATAAAATGAAATAATACAATAAATATGTTAGTTTTGTATATTAATGTTGAACTTCATCGGTATATTAATTCACAATTTTACTTAACAAGTTTATGCTAGCTTTAGTAACCATAAACTACATTAACTTATAGATGTAAGCATGAATACTAATATTCAATTAATGTGTAATGGCTCATAATTAATATAAATTCATAAACTTAAACTCAATATACTCAAATGCAACAATAACTTGAAAGCTATGTCATACTTCAGTGTCTCATATACCTTCCAATGACTTGAAGATTCTAATGTTGATCACATAATTACCTTGTAATCAAGAAAGGTATATTTGTGAAATCCATAGTGGATCACTCATAAAAACATTCAAAGTGAAATCCATATGTATATAGAGAGAGAGAAATACAATTTAATCTCATAATTAATATAAATTCATAAACTTAAACTCAATATACTCAAATGCAACAATAACTTGAAAGCTATGTCATACTTTAGTATCTCATATACCTTCCAATGACTTGAAGATTCTAATGTTGATCACATAATTACCTTGTAATCAAGAAAGGTATATTTGTGAAATCCATAGTGGATCACTCATAAAAACATTCAAAGTGAATGGGTAAAAATCAAAATTAAATTGTATTTCTCTCTCTCTATATACATATACATGAAATGCTATTTAATTTTGTTTTTTTTATATAAAGAAACTAAAATGACCTTTTAAACCATACATAAAAACAAAGTATATATATTTGAAATGTAATTTATTTTTATTTTTTCAATATAAAAAGTAACTAAAAAACCCTTCAAACCACACATAAATGATTATGAGTTTTACTTTCACTTTTTATTTTATTTTATTTTATTTTTATGAATGATCCACTATAGTATAGTTTTGGAATTCACAAAATAAGCAAACATATCTTAAATATTGTAAATCAAAGACTTCAAAAATTCACAAAATAACCAAATATATCTTGAATATTGAAAAACAAATTATACAGTCTCTAACTTATAACTAACAAATATACATATGTTGAACATTAAAAAAAGCCATAAAACAATAATCTACAATCCCTTAAAATGTCACATACATATTGTTACATAATAAAATAAATGTTGTAATACTATATATATTTAACCAAAGTGATCATACTTTGAGTTGATTGTAACTAGAATAATATCTTAAATGATGCTTTTTCAAACTTTAAAAATTACAACTTTACTAATTTAGAAATACAAGTTTTTAAAGCTTCTATAATGCCCCTTTGAACTTCTCACTAATGTTTTTTTCAAAGCCTGGACCAATCCCATTATATAGGTAGAAATCATAGGGGGGCCACCTGAAGGGGCCACACCCCATTCACTTTGACTATGGAGCTAACTCGATGGGGACATTAAGTGAGGCCTTTATATAGCAATGTATATCCACCCGAGGATTTGACCCCAAAAACTTTTGATCACAACTTACAATACTCAACTGCTTAAGCTAGCCCATCAAGATATAGACCAATCCCCATACATTCAAAATAAAATTTTATTTCTTCACCCATCATAATGAAATACACACCACGTCTCTTTAAAAAAATGTTGAAACCATAACACTTATGGCTCACTGCCATTAATACGACTCACAATTACAATCGTTTAAGTGAGCTTGCACACGTTGCCAACATAATGTATCGCTTCCAATTACAATTGTTTAAGTGAAGCACATGATAAATTTGTAGAATCCATCCCCTATGAAATACAAAAGTTTTTCAATTATGTTCATGCCAGGTTGGGAAAAAATAAAAGATTGTTGATGCACAAACTCCATAACGGTGGAAGAAAAAATTTGTATGAGTGGCTCGAAAAGGTATGAAACGATTTCTGTGAAGAACAACCTGTAGAAGATAGAGAATTTCTTGAAGAAGTTGATATAGACCTCCATGAATGGTTCCTATGCTCTATACCAACATTGCTATATAAATTCTTGATTGAGAATGGAGCAAGTCATATAGTCAAGCCACGACCACCGTGGGGTACACCTGCCTCAACAAATTGGCAGCAAAAGAAAAAATGTTGGGAGTGATTTGTTAACAAATGACAATGGGAATATTTCCTAAGAAAGTGATAATCATCACCAGAACAGTAATCGTCAGGTCAACAATGGGGGGGGTAGTCGAGAAAATGTTCTGAATAAAAGGGCACAAAAGTCTAGTCGATTAAAGAAGATAAAGAATGGATCCCTGTAAAAATTCAATTCCTCTCTGACGAAACAAATATCCGACCAGTCTTAAACAAATTGCAGATATACAAAATATCGAGAGAGAAAAGAGGGTCAAGTGACGGGAACAACTAAGGGAAATTTCCAGTTCAATACATATAAAAACAAGTATAAACAAGAAATTCCAATAGAAGAAGTCATTTGTGCAATAGAGGACACATTCACAACATTACCATAAAACGAAGCCAATGAGGTGAAACAAGACTGTGCATTCATATTGAGAAGGGAGAAACCTCCAAAGCAGGACATCAGTACAAACAAAACCACGACTCTGAAAAATCTAAAAACAAACAATAACATAATGATAAGAAGGAAGATAAGGGAAATACAACGATAGTCATGAATACTTGTGATTACCTTGCTAAAATGGAAGAACATCTAACATTGGGAGGCAGCTACAAAAAGTTAAACAAAGATCCAAGCGCAAGGATTATAAGAGAAGTTAAAAAATCCATTGATGACTCCACACTAACCGAAGAACATAAAAAAAACTAACCCTAAAGAATTCAATGATCCCAAGAATATACGGCCTACCGAAAATACATAAGGATGGGATTCCTTTGAGGCCTATCGTAAACACCATTGGATCAACAACGTACCAATTAGAAAAATTCTTAGCGAAAACCCTCAAGCCATTAGTCGACCATACTTTCTCATTCATCAAGGATTCATCACACTTCGTTAATGGTATCAAAAACCTAAAATTGGATGAATACAACATATTGGTAAGCTTTGATGTCTTCTCTCTTTACACCAAAGTTTCAGTCAAAACTGCAATTAGGGTTATAAGAGAAATTACAAGTGAGTAAATAACTAAACTTGTTGATATTTTCCTAAAATCAACCTATTTCTCTTTTCGAGTGGATATATATGAGAAAATTGATGGTGTTTCCATGGGATCCTCACTTTCTCCGATAGTGGACAATCTATACATGGAATACCTTGAGAAGAAGGCTATTGAGTCCTCCACCCTAAAACCAAGAGTCTGGAAGAGATTCATTGCGATACCGATATCATCTAGCCACAGGGAAGAGAAAGTCTAGACAAGTTCCTGGCACATTTAAATAATTCGTCAGATCACATTAAGTTCACTATGGAGATCTAGGAAAACAATAAACTTCCCTTCCTTGATGTCTTGATAACAAAAAAGGCGGATGGATCTCTATCACACCAAGTATACAAGAAGAAAACACATATTGATAGATACTTGCACGCTAAATCTCATCATCACCCATAACAAAATATTGGCATCCTTAACACTCTTGCTACAAGAGTAGTGAGAATTTTCGATACAGAGCATATTAAAGGAGAACTATCACATCTCTCAAGGGTATTACAAGAGAATGGTTATGAACAAAAAGACAAAAAGAGAGCTTTCTTACAAGCACAAAAACCAATGGTTAAGAACCGAGGGGATCACATAAGAAATACATTTATCCCTTACATTCAAGGGATAACTGATAAAATAGAAAAAATCCTCAAACAAAATAAAATCAAAACTGCCTTCTCCCTTTCGAATTACCTAAGAAATTTGCTTGATAAAACAAAGGATCCCATCGATCCTAGGTTAAAAAAGGGCATCTACTTGATTCCTTGCTTGTGTGGTGAAATATACATTGGGGAAATTGGACGTGTAATAAAAATCAGAATTAAAGAGCATTGTGCTGACATAAGGCATGAAATAATAAACAAGTCAGCAATTGCCGAACATTCTTGGAAAACCAATCATCACATATGCATAGAGGATGAAAAATTCATTGCAATTGAAGATAATTACAACAAAAGACGCATTCAAGAAGCAATAGAAATAGGAAAACATCATAAAAAATTTAACAGAGATGACGACCTTATATTGAGAGAAACTTGGAAACCTATGATACACAAAACAATAAAAAAAACTAAGCAAAACTTTTGAGCCGAATTGATGAATATTAAATATTTTTTTTTGCCTTAGTTCACTATATATAAAAAGAAAATAGCCTCAAATTCAAATGAGATATCCTTTCTCCTGAAGATGGGCTCAGCTACGGAGTTCGAAAAGTACATCGAGATTGACAATACAAGCAACACAGGTTTCCTCATCTTCAAAATGAAGTATAAAGAAACCGAGTGAGATGGTCAAGAAACCAAAAGTCCTACCTGAGTGAGATGGTCAAGTCAACCATATGGAGAAGGTTAGGCATTGATTCCCAAAGAGTGGTCACACACGATGGTGCTAACCCCACAAAATATGTGTATTACAATCCTAGAAGGCTTGATCCTTGTCAGTGTAGTACCCATGATAATAAAAACTAGACTCACCATTAGATAAATAGTCGAGTGTGAAGTGGGACTAATGCCTAGCGATTGCAGCATATGGATTTGACTATACCAAAATGGACAAACTACCGACCGATTGATGATTTAAAGTCCAGAAAAAGGTAACTAGATTACTTTTGATACAGAATTTGGAGGACACTCATTTAACTTATTTTACTCAAAACACTTGTAGGTTCCCTCCTTGCCAGTAACATTACTGATTGAACCTCCTAAATCACTAGAGAGTCGGCTTACCAACGAAAAGTATGTATAAGAAGTTCGTCTGTCGTGGTACAAGTCACAAGAGGTTAACAATAGTCAACAAGTAGTAAGTGTGTCTAGTAGCTCATCATATTTGGTAAGTACAAAAAGTCTAACACAATGGCTTATCGAATTCCTGTTAATACCCTTATTTTTTATGGGGATGGGGATTTGAAAAAGCATTGGTTTGTTTGTGAAGCCTTGTGGCAAGATAACTTAATTGATGATGAAAACCAACAAATTAATTAGTTTTTAGGCGAACTTAGAAACAAAGCGCTAGCGTGGTACACAAACTTTTTGGAAGAAGGTCCTAAGTCAAAACAACAATTAAAAGACAATTTCTTGGAAATTTTCAAATTTGATGATACAAAGCACATGGTGGAACACAAGCTCAAGGAAATCAAGTAAATAATATGAGAATATGTCAAATAATACTATCGAAGATTTAAAGATATTATGAGCCAGATGCATCCTAAACTTGATCCTGCCTTGGCAATTCATTTTTTCATCCATGGGTTCCAACAAAGAATCAAGACACCAATATTAATGAATGAGTACACATCATACAAATATGTCTTGAATAAATCACTACGAGTTGAGTCAAACATCGAATATACGTCTAGAAAAAGTCGAAAATATACAAAGATCGTTACAACATTTAACAATGCGTCACAATGAATTATGGTGTTCAACATGTACAATAGAATGGCATACCAAAGACAACTGTCTATAGGATGAGTGACGAATATATGATGGAAATACACACCAAAGGGAATTAAACCAAATTGAAGAAGCACCATGTATATTGCCCGAGGAAATAATTCCAGATAATTTTTAGAAGATGCAGACAACTTACTTCTATGATATATGTGAGATATTTGAACCTCACTCGACCATCGAATGCCCGTACAATCCTGATAATATCAAGCCAAAGTGGTGTGGATTTTGTAGAACAACACAACACACCACAATCAAATGCATAAAGAACCTAAATACTAGAGCTGGTTACCATATGATATACAAGACACAAATGGTCGAGCATAAAAGTTGAGACGACCGCCATAACGATCGATGTAAGAAAAACAACAACTAACAGAGGGATGTAATGCTTGAGGTAGAAAAACTAATTGAGGATATCGACCACTTGGACGTGGAAAATCACTATTCTTTGTATGCTACAGTGAGGACCATCTATGTCCCAACTTTTCATGGAAAGATAGAACATATCTAAAAGTCTATGCAAAATGTGGTGTGGGTGAACATAGTCTAGAATATTGTCCCATAATTATTGATGCTCTTAATAAAACAAGAAATGTTGATGCCTTTTCTTGTGTTCCTACAAATAATGCGACTATTACTAAAAATTTGCACGTTGTTACTAGACAAGGCACAAAAACTAGCGGAGATTAGATTGAAAAAATACAAAGAGACCAAGAAGACTACCGTAATCCATGGAAGCATAAGCAAATATTTAATAATTTATCATAAGTGTTTACACAACTTGAATCTGAAGAAAATAATGAAGCAAGAAGAAATAAAACACTTATTGATTTGTTTAACTTATTAACCAAAGAAGAATCTATTTCACGATTGATTTAATGCAATCCATAAAAATTAGGCATGCAAACAAGAAAGCTACTAAAAATATGTGCACATTAAATCAAAGAGATAAAGGTGACATTGACCCTCTTCTCGACCTTGAAGTCAAAGGATTTTGTATTAGACAAGTCATTCTCGACTTTGGTTCCCAAGGAAACATAATGACAAGGCATACACGGGAAAAAAATGGTCGACCCCGACTGGTGGAGTCAGGTATTTATCTTAAATTAGCAGATCAAGGTTTAATCGAATCGATTGGAGTGTTGAAAAACATCAAAACCTCAATCATGGGGATCAATACAATCATCAAATTTGAAATTATTGACCCTTAGGAATGATCCAAATCCTTCCTTGCATTAGTCGGACGACCATGGGGACGAAAAATGAAAGCTCCCATATCTTTTGAAAAAGAAAGAATTAAATTAAAAGGAGAAGGAAAGAAAATCATTGTCCTGATCAATCCATCTCAAGGAAAACCATGGGAAGAACCAGAGGATGCTGAGAATGACATTCAACGACTATATCAAATATTTCAAAATAATGAAGATACTATCGAACCTAACAATTAGGGAGAGCTACATATATGTTGACTTATGTCAATTGGTTACAACTCTGATTCTGAGCTTTACGATTGCCAAATGGAAAATAATGAAGCACAGGCACGAGAATGTTGATCTATACAAGTTTATACCAAGAAAAAGAATACATAAATTCCTTAGAATATCTATCATTCCTAAAAAAATTGAGAAAAAAATAACGGAATATTTGATGATTATTTCAATGAAAAAATAATCAACAAATATGGCCCCATTAAGATATAAGGAATGAGAATCATCGGTTGGACACATCAAAGAAGTCTCCTACAAATTTCAGTGAGCACGAATGACTGCAAATCCTAGTCGAAACATTCACAAGCAAAGCAAAAATATGGTGGGATATGCACCAGTATCGACTACAAACCTAGACGATCAGTTCAACTATTTTTATCAAATGATTTGGAGGAAATAACCTCACAATGCAAGTACAAATACCAAAACTCCTCCAAGGACAAAATCAAACTATACATATCGACACATGTGAAAAAGAATGGAAAAATGAAGGGTATCGGGATGAACGATTATATGCTCTCTTATTTCTACATACGCTTGAATATTTACCCAATAAGTGGTATAAGATGAAAGAATCAAGAGGAGAAACCTTTATCTGGAAATAATTTAAATACAATTTTATTTAAGACTTGTCCTTTGCCCCTGAAGAAGAAACTATCAAAGAAGCAGTCACGGAGTTAAACATATTTATAAACTTGAAAGAGCGTAACCCATCGATATACTAATCGTAGTTGGCTTGTAACAACATATTGACCAAACCATTGAAGCACTCGACTCGACTAGAGTTAGAGAATGACAAAACTATCGGGAAAATATTTGGTTGGAAAAAGAAACATCCTTTGGTTGGGAAAACTATAAATATTGTGATGAAAGTTTGCTCTGAACAAAAAACAGAACCATAGAGGATAACACTTGATGATTTTCCTGAAGCATTTACAAATTTTAAATAAGGGAATCAACCAATCAACAAAACAGAAGCACCAGAATGAATGGACACCAAAATTAAGATAAAATAAGTTGATATCTCTAACGACGATCGACAAAAATGTTAGATTTTTACAGTTTGTTCAATATAATCTAGGATCTTCTCTGAGAGAATAACATGCACAATAATAATCACAAGAGACAATAGACAAAAACATTTTTCCTCGAGGAAACCATAAAGGAGAAAACCCCGCAACTTCCTCAGAGATAGAATGAGCACTAATAGTAAAAGTAAAACCCAAAATATGGAGATGTTCTCCAACAGTTTCTCTCTCTCCTACTTGTGTAAACTTGTCCTCTCTTATACTCATATGAACTTGATGAGTGAGTGGATAGATAAATAGAGAGGCACCCTCTCTATTTATACTTTATCTTCACTTGAATTTTTCCCTCAACATGGCCGAATTAGCTAGGAGAGTTTAATAACCCAATTACAACTTAACTCTAGGGTCTAATTCCTTGACATATAATGGAGGGTAAACCTTACTGACTTTACATGACTTAAATACAATAATGAATCTCCTGGACGGAGGAATAAACATCTACGTCGGAGTTACAATAAATACAATATGAAATATACAAGTGAATATCTTTTGAATTTACAATTATATTAACACTACCTCTTAACTGTGAAGGTATTATCTTAACACAGACATCAATGGGCACAAGTCTTCAATGCTGGATCATCATTGTCAATGCTGCTGCTGTCCTCATCATCTCAATCAAATGGTGATATCTATCAAATCTTCTCGTCATAGGAAGTTCTACAGAGCCAACCCTTTTTCATGTTGGATGTAGGCCTAGCATCCATGTAGGTATAGCTAAGGACTTATTACATTGCCTTTGTAAAACCTGAAGGAGCATCTTGGGATTGATTATTTGCCTCTACAAAACCTGAAGGATCTCCTAGTATTAATTATATGCCTCTACAAAACCTGAAGGAGCTTCCTGGTATTGATTATATGCCTCTGCAAAACCTAAAGGATCTCCCAGGACTGATTATATGCCTCTGCAAAACCTGAAGGAGAATCCCAACTTTTATTATATGCCTCTAAAAAACCTAAAGTATCTCCCAAGACTGATTATATGGCTCTACAAAACCTGAATCCCCTACTACCATCTCATCATCTTCAGATAATCTCATTGTCACATGGAGCACAGTCCAGATGCACACACCTCAACAATGCTGGAACAACCACAACCCTTACATATTCCCCATTGGAGGACACACCTACCACCATGTGAGAAAGGATCTCGTGCATCTACGTCTTCTGTACTCATCACCTCCCCTTGGAGGGAACCTCGATATGAAGTACACCAAGCTTCTCTTTGAAGTATTCAAAATTCACTCTGGCTAATGGATTGGTCAACACATCGGCTATATTCTCATCTGTCGCAACATACTAGAGCTTCACTACTCCTCTCTGCACCATATCCTTGATATAGTGGTACTTGATCTCAATGTGCTTTGACTTGTCATGGAACACTGGGTTCTCAGACAACTTTACACAACTTTAGTTGTCACAGAAGATACAAGTCTTATCTAACTAGAGATCAAAAAAATTAGACAGTAGCTTCCTAAGCCATACTACCTCACAACTAGCTGAACAAGCTGAGACATACTCTGCTTCGGCTGTACTTAGTTCCACGCAACACTTCTTCCTAGTGTGGCATGATATGATCGCTTTCATAGCGTAAATCCAATTTTGACCCAGTAAAAGATTGTAGTCGAGGGGCGCATAAACCACCTCAACCTCGACTCGCACAGTCTTCCCTCCCTGCTAGACCCAAAGAGAAGGAATAATGCCATGCGACTGAAATGATTGTCCATCAAAGGCAGTCATAATGGTCATTGATTTCAACAACGTGGGTGAGCCAAGGCCTTCCCAACAAGCCAGAGACATCACAGAGGCCCCAATGCCTTCATCAATAACTGTACATTTCATGGTGTTGTTGAGACACTCCACATGGACTAGAAAGGCCACATGGTAAGGAAAGTGAGGATGGACCTTGTGGATTTCAAATATGACTACGGTGGAGGCACTAGGATCAACTTCACCCAAAGTGAACAATAAGGCTTTCCGCTGTGAAGGGAAAGTCTGAAGAACTTCAATATCTGACATCGCACAAGGATTCTCACCCAAATATTCAACGATATAATAATGCTAGGTGGCTCGGGAATTAGGATTGTGCCTCGAATGCTTGAGGACTCCATTAAGTATGCAAGGTATCATTTCAGGCTTATCAATCTGCAACAAATTTTCAGGTGGTGCAGGCTCTTTCTCGTGGTTGGGTTGCGATGAACCATAATATTTTGAGCGAGTCACAACATTAGTGACATACATCATGTTGATGCAACCATGGCCACCTTCAACAGCTGACCGGTTTTCATTCCCCCCAAAATTGCTTCTAGTGTCCATGGTCCTCGAAGCCATGTTTTGATTATGAGGTAAGGGGCCAGTCAACATAGTTGGGATCTGTGCGATGTACTTCGAGGCATCCTCAATATGAGGGCACAAGTAAATCAGATGGTCTTTCCCATAAAGTTTGCAAGGAAATTTAACCTTCCACTTAGGATTCTTGTCCCCCCCAACATTATCCCTATTATTGTCATCGTTCAAATTATCCTTCCTATTCCCACCTTGTTTATTGTTTCTTCTGTTTATTCTATTTCTTCTGGGTTGCTGGTTACCCTTCTGATACGATGACTGCACTGAGTATACATCTGCCAATTGGGTGGGAGTCGAAAATGTAGGAGCCTTTCCGGTTGTAGACTTATTAAAGAGACAATTTTCGCATTTGATGTGTAACCTGGTTTATGACCTTGGCACTTGCGGAGCCAACAGTGCCATCGGCATGTGGCCTGCTTTTGAACTTAAGATAGAAGTTAGACTATATCGCATTAGGGATAATCTCATATAGAAGCCCAGACCGGGCATAAATCAAATCCAATTGATGAACTCTAAATATATTTCGTTCCTCAATACACACTCCGGATGTTAAAACATCTTTCGCGATATAAGCCAATAAATATTTGAGGAACCACTCCAATAAAAAATCTGGTAGATTGTTGGCCTTGATCAACCTCTTTCGTCAATGCCACTCTTGAATATGATCATAAATATGCGTGGCTTTATCCTACCTAAATTTCGACAAGAGCTCGGTGCTGACATCGTAATGTATCAACAATTGAAATTGGTTCAGAAAGGTTATGGCTAAGTCATTAAATGTCTGATACCCCAGGTATCTCTATATACCATTTTGTGGAAAGACCTGTGAGGGTGCATTGAAATATTTTTAATCGAACAGAGTCATGGTTCAATGAGTTCAAAGAGTACCCTAGGTGGAAGGTAGTGACATGCTCTCCAGGGTCCTCACCATTCTTACCTTCAAATTTTTGAATGTCTGAAGGAAGTTTAGCAGGATCAACCGACCACATCGGATCATGAGACACCAGATCGTTGGTCAACTTTGAAAGGTCAAGTAGGTTTAAAGTAGCCAAAAGGGGAACCTAGGTTGTGCCATAGGATTCCATGTCCATTGAAGATGTTTGTTCACATAGGGTTGATTGTGATAAAGGCCATAGCCTTAACTGGTCGGATAATAACCTCCTCCCATATGCCCCATATACGGGTGCACAGGGATTTGATGGTTAGGTATTCCTTGAGAAGGAGGTGCCATATAACCATAATTATAATACTGATATGTTGGTTTCCCCCCAAACATATAGGGAGGTATATGGCCTTCAGACACTACAAAACTAGCTGATGCAGGGACAACACAATTATAAGGAGTATTACTTCCCAAGGAATTGTGAGGGATATAAGGAGAATGCGACATGATAAAGACATTTGAAGGAATGGGAATGGTGGACGATGGGACACAAGATGGAATGTAAGAAATGGCCTCAACATTCACACATGTGCTATCACCCCCAAGGGAGTGAACCCTAGTGTGAAGACTAAATAAAGGGAGAGAAAATACCCCCACAAATGGAGTGGAGGGTGCAATATGACCACTCACAAACCGATGAGCAGGGAAAGGAGCAATAGTTTCCCCAAGTCAAAAACCAGGATTCGCACCAGGACCGGGAGCGGCTGATAGGATAGATGTAGTGAAATACGACATGCTGAATGTAAACATAAATGTGTTAGAATGAGTAGGATGACTCTTATTACCCGACCTCTCCGAGGAAAACCTCCTATAGGAATTTGTAAAATATGTCAGCTGGGGTCGTGTAGTACCAGATCCCGAAGGGTCAGCGTAAACTGGAGTTATGGGTATCCATATAGTTCCTCCCCCCATTCGAGATGACGAAAACAAAGGGATCTCCGAGTTCTCAGATGTAGTACTCATAATGAGAACCATGTGTGAATCAAAGTGTGCTAAAGGTTTCCAAGAACGTCTAGTCCTCTTCTGAGGAGGAGGGGAAGGGTTCCAAGGAGATAATCTCGCCAAGCGTCGAGAATGATGAGGTGTTGGAAATCGATCCACAATGACTCAAAAGAAAAAAGACTCAACTAATTGCAATCCCTAAATCCAACTAGTGCAAAAAGAGTACACCCCTAAGCAAACTAAGTCAAATGCAAACACGCAGAGAGGGAGGATAAGTGAGATCTCGAATGCAGTAGGTATGTCTCTCCTAGGAGAGGCCTGAGACTCCCATACACTAGAGGCAGAGGTGTGTAACCAATTATAGTGTCCCTCATCTTCAATGCATATAGCGACTCTATTGTCTGACCCCTACCTGGTTAAGTCACTCACATAATAACCTCTACAAGCACCCCCTGCGATACCTAGGTAAGGCAACTAAGGTCACAACAATATAACTAATGTTTGCACTAGTCTAAGATTTATCATTATAATTGCACATAATTTTGTATGGGATTTATTTATTTATCTTCTTTATGTACATAATCTTAATTAATAAAGAAAGGCCTCACTGACGTAACATCTTATGCAACAAAATACCTCGTCATAATTTTAAATCCAAATTTTCTATGTTGCCAAAGGTTTTTGTTTGTTTGTTTGTTTGAATCAATCAAATTAGATTTATTGGTTGGTTTAATATTTTTATTATCCTCTTTGCAATACACATTTTTTAGTATTATTTTTTCAATACGACAACAATCTTACGTTTATTTTCGCATAAGACGATTATCATCCCCATGCAACACAAATTCTTTCTCATGGGACAAAATTTTAATGCATATTATTTTTCACATAAGATGTTAGACAAGCCTTTTACAAATTTGCTTGAGTAGAATAGGATTCATTCAATCTAGATTTGCATGCTCCTTTTCCTTTTGTTATTTGCAATAATCATTATGGGGCTTAAGGGGATTGTTGATCCAATTTTGATTGTATCCTGGGTTAAGTAAGTTGTCAAAGCCTAATTTTTTTAGAAGTATTGTGCTTGAATAAATATTTTCAAGGTTTTATTAAAAAAGAACCTGACCTTTCCCACGGTGGAACAACTTTGGAATTCTAAAATCCTTTAAAGTAAATCTAGTTTCATAGCTTATGTTTTTATTCAACTATTGCATATTATTAAGCAAAGCAATAAACACATTAAGATTCTAACAAATCTATTTAGTTATTTACCCGCTATAGGAGCAACAAAGTATGGCATATACTGTTATCAATTCAATTCTCTTAACACCATCCCACATTAATAAAGATCCTATAGTTACACTTCCCCATCAATTAAGTAATTTTCTATGAAATTAACAAAAAATAAGCCTAATTGTTAATTAAAAAATATTAGGTCTCATTGCAAGCTGGCCTATCATGATCATAGATGCTTCTAGACTGACATTACCTGTCAAAACCCCAAATTTTCACAAAAAATTAAAAATTTTGAGTTAACAATAAATGCTAAAACCTGTGGTTTACTAATAGCTAATAGTTGGCATAAAAGAACAGTTAAGTAATTGGTTTCACTAAATTCTAAAATAACTTAACAGTTTATTATTTGTAGCAAGATTAAAATGTTTTTGTGTGCTATTTGCTTTAGTTTACTGATTATTTCTTTGATGTCAGTAGGTGGAATCTACTTTTGAATCCAGGGCTTACTTAGCATTCGTGCTAATGCAGATGAATACTGTTTCTTACAGGTTTACAGGTATGATTGATCGAGTATATTTTAACAGATCTTTTAGTGTCAGCAGTATTTTGTTCGCAATTTAAAAAGCTTAGTAAAATAAGCTGCTAAACTCTAGATAGCTCCTGTAAGGTAAAATCATTTGATTTTTGGTCAGTATTTCAAGTAAACAAGCTTGGAAATAAGTAACGACAGTACAGCATATTTGCGATTCTAACACTAGAATCTTAGTTACAAGTATTTCTACTTTAGTCTAAGTAATTTGCAATACTTATAAACATTGTTTTTGACAGTATTTTTGCAATAGTATCTTGTCTTGCCTGTATATTTACTGACCCTTAATTTGTTTCTATAAGATACTTATAGCCTGTTATATTTTAGACTGTAAAAACCTTTGAGTGTAAAACTATGACCATCATACCCTTCTATAAGAGCTTATGGTTACCACTACTTTATTCCCAAGTCTAACTCTGTGTTCTATTAAATTTTGAATTTCATAGGATCGTTCCTATTCCAATTATCAGTTTTACCTCTATAATTATCTTACTATCCACTAGACATTATGCATGAGCATAAAACCAAGTTGATTTATACTCCCAAGTATTATCAAAGTAATGTCGCATAAACTATGTGACAGAATTTTGTGATAACATTCTTATCGTCAGCTTTGTACTACTTCACAGTTTCGATGCTATTTGAGTTATCAGTTCAATTATATTTCATAGATATTCATAAATGATTTGTTCGATGAACATTCAATCTACCAAAAGTTTGTTATTATAACGTATTTAAATCTAGCCTTTAACTTCTTTTGCATTATTACAAGATACTATCTATAAGATTTAGACTTGTAATATTCCTAAGGCAAAAGGGTTTACTATGCCCAAGCTATAGTTTAACTTTGCTACTAGAGACACTATAGTCATGCAATAGTTAATATGCACTCTTTTATAACTATACTAAAGACTTAACTTTGACTTAATCTATAAACATAACATATATCACATGATTTCTATCTTATCAAATCAATGTTTAGAATATGGTCGTGCCACCTATTATATCGTTATGGTGATGTTTATTATATGAAAATATAATGTCGTTGGTAGCAAGGGTTTATGCTTAATCCACATCGGGCTTATATTTAAGATTTATACATGACACAATGCTTGGTCAACGTAACCCTCCACGATGATAAACTTGTGATTATGTTAATATAATACCTGATGCAAATGATTAGTGATTTGGTTACAAAATATTGGGTTGACATTATGGTTTAACCCACGCTGCAATGAACAAATAATTGATATAATGCCTCCATGTAGGAACTATAGGACACAACCCTCGCTGCATGGATAAATTTGTGGCTACGTGGTTGAATTTTGTCCACGTCTGGAAAATATATAATGTACTGGAAACCTAACCAAACACATTCTTTTCCTGTAGTTTATGCTGGCTCTAGGGTTGCTTGGCTTGTCTCGCATGGCACTCGTTGTTCTCTTGGTTACTGTTACCTTATACCTTGACTTTGTGTTGCCTCCCTTCTCTAGTGTGTGGTTTTGATTGCTGGTTCTTTCTATGCAATACGCGGAGTTATCTTTCCTGCTACCTTCATCTCGCTGCCTGTGAAACCTTTCCTCCAAATCCTGCGTGGCTTGGTGACTGCTTTGGTTTCCTTCTTCGATCTTCATGGCTCGCCATTGTGTGAGTTTTGAGGGTTGTCAGGTTCCCCACTGCACCGTCTATAGGTGACAGTTCTTTGTGAAGCTGTTCGTTGTTCTCCTAGTGACATGAAAATTTCATAATGAAATTTTCTTTCAATTACTGCAAGTTTAAATAGAATATTTTCAAGCTATAACACGTATAAGATTTTACTGACGGTGGTTGTTTTTTGCTGCAGGTGCTCGTCACTTGAGAAGCGAGTACAAGGAATAAAAGACATCCCTTGCAACAGCCGTAGCTCGTAGTTCAAACTCGGGTAAGCCCCGTGGTCTGAAAGATGGATTCACCCTTTAATAAAGTTAGGGTGGTCATTGGACTCGCCCAGGGTTTGAAAACCCTTTCTCGTCTTGTCATGTGTTATGTTATGGTTTTTATTATTTTACAGGCTGTTGGAAAAAAAATACCTAAATCCAAACCCTTGATAGGGTGGATGCAATTTGTAATGTGCACAGTACTTATTCGAAGCTTGGCTTCACAGTCGGGTTTAGGTTTGTAAATTTTGTAAAGGTAGTTATGGTGTAAACTTGTTTTGATTGTTAGGAGCTTATGCTATACTCTATGTAATTTAGGGTTTTTACCCTTCCTGAATATTAATGAAGTTTAAACTCAGTTGAGTATTTTGTAAGGGTTTTATAAATTAAAGTTTAAGGCTAATCCTTACAGTCGTGATGTAAATCTTGTTTGTTTTGATGGAAGTCACAGGTTAGGGTTTGAACTGTAAAAACCCTTGTTCTGTTTATACTAATCTTATGATAATAATTATATTGTTTCTCTATTTGATTCTATCTGTCCTTTAAGGATTGTGAGTAGATTATTAGACTATTTAATGATGGTTACATAATTGTTATAATTTTGGTTATTATGTCTGTACTTGTAATGTAATAGTTTTAAGGGTTTGAACCCCTACATTTATTTCTATAAATGTATGTTGTTATTAGAAGACTCTGTTTCACTTGTAAAAGCATTTATACAAGTTAAACAGTAATGTAGTTTATTTTTGTGCATAATGATATTAGTTAGTAGTTTTAAAAGAACTAACCTAAGTATAACCTAGGTTACTACAGTACTTAAAATATTTAGAAATTACGTTCAGAATATGAGCTAGGGTTTACTCCCTTTTAACTTTAATATAATATTAATTCCTGTGTTATTATCTTGTAAATTTTATTACTGTTATATAGTTTTTCTTCAATTTGTTTTTGTGAATTAATAGTTTATAAATATCATTGTTTTTAAGGATACTAATAATATTATTGCTAATTATAATATTATTAGCTATGTGTAATATCCGTTCTTAAATTTATGTTGGTTCTTATTTGTATAATGATTACAACTGAAAGCAGTCTGTAATATTTGTGTTATTTAATTCAATTGTTTCTGTAGACTTACTTAGAGAACAAAAATGAAAGAACTTTCTTACCTGTCAGTAATTTTTATATTTACACTGTCTGCAAAAGTATAAGGATAGTTTCTTATAATATTAACTTAAACCCTAAGTTACTACTGTCCTTTAGCTATTAAAGCTAAGAAAGGAATACTGTAACCTTTATCATATGATTAACTATAGTTCAGATAGATGCAAGAAGATTAGTTGTCACTAAAAGAAGAAGATAAGCTATCTGTATTATTTTTATATCTTTTCTTAACATAAACTAATAACTTTCAACTGATAAAACTAATTCTTCTATTTCAATGTAAAAGTACAGTTTATAGAAATAGAAACTGTGTAGAAAAATAATTTATATAGTTAAATATACTAATGTCAATCAGTAATATTAGTCTTGTTCTATACTAACATGCTCTTTACACATTCTATTTCTGACATGTCTACAAAAAAATTTCATTTACTTTCTAGAAAATAACTATCTACTGAGAAGTAACATTTCATTACTCTTAAAACATAAATATTTGATTCATTCATATTCCTATCATACTTCATTTTACTTAAACACATTACCTGTGCTAGAGTACGATCTGGATTACTCCAGATGGGGAAAAACACAGGTAGGATTTATCTTTCATCAGAGTACAGATTCAGTCTAGAATAACTAAGAGATTTCAACACAACACAACATAACATCATTCATTAATTGCTCATACATAGAGATAAACTATAACACAAAAATTAAAAGATAATGGAACCTGTCTTTAAAGTTGGATGACAACAGCAATGGGAGGTCGTTCCTCCCTACCAACTCCTAGAGAGCCCTCAAATAGCGACTTCTCAGGATCCCCGATCCTGTTCTGGTCTCCTTGGCTGGAACTAGGTGGAGCAATCAACAAAGTACTAGTCCTGAGACTCAATACCAACTCTGCATACTGAAGTAAGATCTTTCAGCTGCAAAGCTGTACTAGATCAACTTCCTGCAGTTTACCCCTCAAACACCTTCCTTCAAATTTCCCTTTCCCAATGAATTCCTTGAAGTGCATTCAACTAAATGATTCTTCTCCTGGAATGAGCAGCCTCAGCTCTCTACATTGGGAATTTTTATTAAGATTGCCTAGGTCTTTTTGGGTTAGTTGCTATTAATTGAGCCACCTACTCTGATCCCACTTTCTTGGGGGATCATGACCCCAAATGTAGGGAAGTTGCCACTTGCAACATAGGAAGTGTTTGAGGATGCTGCCACTTGTGTTTTTGCTCTCCACCTAGTTCCTTCCACCAACTTGACCAGTAACACTCTTTTTAACAGCTCTCCCAAGCTGTTGTCTCCACTTTTATTTATTTAAAATTAAATATTCAGAATTACATTCCACATCCTTGACTCTGCTGAGTCATCCGTTTCCACTTAGCATTAAATTTAACATAATGTCTTGGGATCAAATAAAAATACGATAACATTATTTTACAAAATTGGGGCATGTGACATTACCATTATCTGGTTTCCAATCTAGAATGATGTCTCTCAACTTAAGGGTTGAGTGACAATAGGTATTGTTGTCCACCAAATGCACACCATCAAAAAAAATATTTTGCACTGTTGTTTCCCTAAGCGAGAAAGGTGTGGCCTTGGGGGCAAGCAAAGATCCAGGTGTTGTCCCCTAATCCCAACTCCGCCATTTAGGATAACTCCTAATGAAGCCAAGGGGAGTAGTCCCTAAAAAGGTTATCTAAGGCTTTAAAAATGTTTTTAATGAATCTTAGATGGAAGATGAGAACTAGTGTTGTTTAGGAGTTTTGATATACACAATAACCAATTAGACAATCCAAATTGTTATTTGCAAAACATGATACGAATAATAAGATGAAGATTAAAGCATCCACACATGAATAACTTAGAAATACACTGACAAATGGTCCAAGCAAGATAATATGAAAATTAACAGACCACTGCCTTAAATGGAGTCAAAATGCTAGGGATTGTTGAAATACAAGTCTTTGATGTTTGTGAGATTTTTTTGCAAATGTTTCTTGGTGAAATTTTATTGTGTATTTTTATGAGTGAGGTTGATTATTAAATGGGAAGGGGATCTCCAAGATATACCTTTCGGTACGGGAGATATGTCCAAAACCCTTAACCGATGTGGCTAACCGCAAGGAATATGTAGGTTGGTTTAGAGTCTCTGAAGCTATGTTCAACACTACACTGCAAGGGTGTATCCTAACTGATGCCTCGAGGTCACAAACCAGGTGTTCCTACTTCCTTTGGGTATTTTGCCACCGCAACGACTTAAATCTAGGCACTGGTTTTTTGCCTCAGGAAAGTGGTAAATTTTATTATGGTTCTACTTGGAGTTAAGTGTGAGAATTAATAAGTTACATTGCTTCTGGGTATCCCGTACGGGTAGAGCATACACACTGTAGAATGTCAAGTTCCAATTTTAAAGAGTGAATGTGAGTTGAAAATTTTATTAACAATCACAACTCTCCAATAGAGAGTGCTCTTGATCCACCTTATGGTGAGATTCAAGAGTCTTATCTAACCTACTATGATAATGCAATGCAAGTGCTCTCCGATAGAGATTTCTCTTGACTTGTCTTATGACAGGTTCATGAGTCTTTGGGTTCTTTTTATGAATAATTAAAAAGGCACATGAAATAATAAGCATGCAAGTGAAGATAAAAACTAGCAATTAGTGGAAATAAACTAATTCTAAAGCACTCTAATCTAAGCAAGGAAAAATACAAGACACACTTCCCTAAAATAGGGGAAGTAGAAAAAATGTGGAAGGCTTAACCCCACTAGTCCCTTTTTATTAATGATTACAATGAGAGGGATTTTAACCCTTGAAAAAGAAAGATTGCAAGCTATTAAGATGAATGAGCCTTAATGGCTTTTTACAAGGATGCAATTTATGCTTGTATTTTGTCTTCTTGTTCTGCACTCCTCTTCAAACCTTTAGACTTGCTCCATTGGTTCACTTTGTCCTTGCCACCTACACAGAAAAACCAAGAACTCATGCACCCATTATTGTTATCAAACAAAACTAATCTAGATGCAAAAAATATTGAAATTAATCTAAGTATGAAATTGCAAATTTTTAGTCTTTTTGAAGTAAAAAAAACTAGGAAAAAGTACATGCAAAAAAGAGTAAAAAGAAGGCTGAAAATGGTGAAGAAACATGGCATCCAATAGAGTTATATGGCTGCAACAAATGAACAAAAGGGGCAGCCAAATAAGAATAAATATGGCTTCAAACGAGGGAGAAAAAAGGGCTAAAAAAGTGCCAAAAAGAAGCTACAAAAAGTGCCCAAAAAGGCTGAAAATTGAGGTGAAAGAGGGCAGCCAACTAAGAGAACAATTGGCTGCAAAATAATGAGGAATATGACAGCCAAACAAAGAGAAGAATGGATTCAAACAAAAAGGACGAAGAGGTAAACCAACAAGAAGATAGTTGGCTACAAAAAATTGAAGGAAAGACGGTAAAAAAGAGGAGCGAAAAGAGACAAAAAAGAAGAGCAAAAAGTAAGGAAGAAAACCAGAGAAGCAAGAATGATAAGGATTGGAGACAAGAAGCAAGGTAGCAGGTATATGGAAGAAGGAAAGAAAGAGGAGACTTGTAACCATTGAAAATATTTTAAAATTTTGATTAAGAGAGGTAAGAAAGAGCCCCTTATTAGCCGTGTGTTTTTTGAAGCTGGGATCAAGCGCTTTGAAGAACTTGCATGGTGAAAGTATTATATTAAGAACTCTTGATGAGAAACGGATTAAACTTCAACCCTCTTCCTTTGGTGATTCCTGAAAGCAAAACACTAAAAAAAAGTAAACAAGATCAAATGCTAGGATGTAATAATCAAAATAAATATTTGAAAAGCAATGGTATAACTGACTACTTCCTGCCCACTTCAAACATATAATGAATATTGCATAGATAACCAAGTTAAGAAATTAAATGGCTACCCTACCATGCTAGATTTATAGCCCTCTTGAGCTAACATTGATCAAATGTTTACTAAATAAAGAGAGTAGGGTAAGAACGAGATCACCTCGCAAGATGAAAATCACATACAAAAATCCCACGCGTAGACCTCCAAAGTAACTTTATTCCATTAACAAATATCGGTTACAATCTTGTCAGAGTTCTCTTGCAAATTCTCCATATGCAAATGCGAACAAGAGACCCCTATTTATACAAAAAGGGAGAAAGATAAGGCTTAAAACCCTAGCGCATGGATCAAGGAGAAATTAAGGGGGCGCAACCCTCACTGACTGAAGCTTCGACAATTGATTCTGAGTTGAACTGATCACTAACTGAGATGCAACTGAGTTGGAATAATGAGGGGGGGTGAGGTGGCCTCAATCCCCCTCGGTCTTATCACCAATCCAATAGAAACGTGCCAAAGAAGGAAAAACGCCCATGCATGGAGAGGGGCACAAATCCTAAGGCGAAGTTCACTATAGCACTCCGATACTGACTCAAATCAGTCAAGACTTGATTGGAATCATCCTAGATGCTTTTTGCCAAGCTAATTAGTCCTTTACTTTATTCAATTTGGTCTTTTTGGAGATATTTTGATTTTCTCCATTTTAATATTTTTTATTATTTTAATTAATATTTCTCATTTTTTGGGTTTTTTGAGAAAATATTAATTACAAGGCCAAATAATTGTCCGAAACTTAGGGTAAGTGTGTCTAGGAGTTAAATGAGTGTTATGGCTTAGAAAAAAACTCTTTATTTTTCAAAAACACCCCCTGGACCACTTAGTTATTACAAAATGAAAAATTCCAATTAAACCATGGTCAAAATGGTTTAATTAATTGAAAATTTTAATTAATTCTCTTAAAGTCAAAAAATAAAAAATAAAAAATCACCACGCGTCCGAGAAATATTTTTTTGGACATTGTTTTAATGTATCTCGAGGCCTAGGAAATGACCATAGAACATACAACTAGTGTCTAGTAGTTTCATATTTACTAGTTGGACTCTAATAACCCCTCAAGGCCCAAAATTCAAAATTGGGCATTTCATCTTTGGAGGAAGCGGAAGAAAAACTCATCGATTATACTCGACTATAGGAAAGGCATAATCGAAAAGGGAAAAAACTACCTAGAATACCTTAGTTGAAATCTACGTCTTAGGGGACCGATCCTCTCAAATCCCCTAATAGCACACTTTATTACAAAATCCCCATGGGGCATGGTCATTTCAGCAAAAAAATAAAAATCACTAGCCAAAATTGGCTAGGCAAAACATTATGAACATCTGCTACACTGGATATGAATATTGACCATGTTCATCAACTGGCGACTCAATAGGAGGTTCAACTATTGTACAAAATAGTTGGTAACATGTCTCATCATGAGCCGACCTGTTCACTTTTGTAAGACTCTGTGAATGACGTTGTCACAAGCTGGTCTCCAAGCCAAGACAATAGACTTTAGTTGACTCCTATAAATCTTAGACATCCATATCTAATGATGGGATCAAAGCAGTTGGATTAGGTTAAAAGGTAACCCTGTTGGGGCTATGGAATCCTACTAGTAACACTGGCCATGCCTATGGTATTAGAGGTAAATTATAATGATAACATTTTCTAGCCATTACAAATTGTTCTTTAGGGTGTCTTCTCACAAATATTTTTCTGTTGGGAATTTGAAAAAAATTGCTTTTATCTTTGCATTTAAATTGATAGTTAGAATGTTATCTTTATTGCAACAAGTACAAATTCTTGAGGCTGATTTTTTAGGATGGTACCCATGGTATAAGGTAAGTTTCCTTTTTTTTGGAAAGTCTTATCTTTTGTATTCTGATGCATGCAAAACTTCTCTCTAGTTAGTCTACATTTGTTGGCGCCCCAACAACTCCCCAATTTTTTTGTATCATTTAGGCCCCATTTAAAATTTCGAAAATACATTTTTCATTGATTTAATTTTGTTTCTTCTGATTGGTTGATGGTTTGTTTTTCTTGTATCATTAAGAATTATGAAAATTTCCCTTGATGTAACTCTCATCTCAAATTTATTATGTTTATGAATTAAAAGATTGAAATGATTAATAATTTGCTTAAAGGAATAAACAATTTATAAATCAAAATACTTTTAATCTCTCGTTTCAAATTTAATATGTTTATGAATTAAATAAAATTGATGAGTTGCAAAACAAAATTTTGAACTCAACATGTGAAGAAATTTTTTATCAAAATTATTTTTATTATTTTGTTTTTGTTTTTGTAATTCACATTTTACAAAGAAAAAAAAATTTAATTGTATAAAAACATGGATACATAAGTATAGTAACTTTTGTTTTTAAACCTTTGCATGAATTGAGTAAGTGGAAAAAGGTGAGTAAAAGGTACTTGGTGACTATGGAAAATGGATAAAGTATCAACTTGTTTTCTTAACCAGCTTTTTAAGTCTCTCGCGGCATTTATTCAAACACATTTGCATATAGTGGGCATTATTTTATTCTGATTTTATTTTATAATTGGAAAAAAGCTACACTTTATATTAAGAAAGTATATCTTTTTTTCTAACAAAAATTAGTAGGTTTTATATTAACAAAACTGTGGTTGAGACACTTAAGAGGTTACATCTGAGAGTTCTTTGCAGAAAACAAAATTCCCCATCACAACAAATGAGAATACTACTACTGTTTGAGAGTAAAGACATAGATATTGATAGAGGCCACTACTAAATCTGGAAAGCCCCAACTTATAGTCAGATAAACAGTCATATGAAAAGTAAAAAACTAAAACTAGTAGGTAACATTCTAAAAGCTATAACCCAGAAATCAGTGATGATGAGAGTCCATCAGACCCGCAACAGGCTTGTCCGCAAGATGAATTTTAGACCGAACATGTTTCTTTTCCTCCTGGAGCTTTGCGAATTTTCCCTCCAAACTTTTGAATTATGGAATCCAGATCATTGAGCTCGCCGTGGATGCCTTTCTCTGTATTCTAGAGTGCTTCATTGAATTCCCACCTTGTCTGAACCAGGTCCACCTCTACCTGCTCGAATTTGCGGCCTCCTTCTTCATCCAGGTGTTGGATAAACCTTGTCTGAGCATGGAGTTTTCTATGGATCTCCCTTACTTCTATTGCAAGTTGTAAGAGAGGGTCAGGACCAGGGGCAGCTATGTCCAAGCTTGAAGCCACGCTCATCGAAAGAGGCCAAAACATGAAGGACTCCTGAATAGTAGAGCCAAGACTAATATCCTGAGTTTTCCACCAAATAGGGCTGATAATCATCCACATACGTCTGCTTCCCTGAAAACCAAGTATATGATGTCGTCTCAGTGCAGTCTCGCACAAATCCTTCCCACGCAACAGAGTATAGGAGGGGGTACGATAGGAATCAGATCTCGCAAGGCTGAGCTCATCCATCATAGGCCGATGATACAAAAGACCAATTCTATGTTTTCCAAAATGAGCAAATTCATTTAAAGGATGGGTTTGCATGGTGCTATGTGTATCGACATCAACTCATGGTTTTGAAGCCCATGGGGCTTAGATTCAGCCTTAGGCCTTGATAGCTGTGGATCCGGCCCTTTGTTCTATGGGAGCATAAAAGTGATTATCTCCCCATTCAAACATAAGACCCCTTTGCCCAAGGGGACTGCTTCATTAGCAGCTAGATCCACTTCTTTGTTTAAGCCTTTGAAAATATGGTAGAAATGAACTTGACAAAAGGAAGAAGTTAGTACCTAGATTTTTTGAAGAACTTGCTTTAGTCAGCTAATCAAAGGGAGTTCCTGGGAGATGAGCAAGTGGATGATCAACCTAGAATCACCAAAAACAATAAGATCTGTAATACCATGGGCCGAGGCTTGAAAGAGACATTGCCAGAGTACTAATGCTTCGACAATGTTATTTGTGTCCATACCAATTCACCATGAATACCTAAAATTTAGATTGTCATCGAGGACAATCCAAAGAGAACCCCTCCCCTCCCTCTCCTATGACCCCTATATTAAGAAAGTATATCTTTATTTGGTTATAAGTTACCTAATACATCATAGTTCCTATTTTATTGTGATTTTATTTTCAAAAGATTGAGGAATATGGTTTTAATGTCACCTCATATTCTTATGCAGGTTACATTAAAAGCATGTACCGAATCAAGAAAGTTGACTCATAATGGAAAAACAATATCGCCATTTAAGGAAGTTGGAGTCTTTAAGGGGAGTTAGAAAATAGCGCTCCATTAGTTTTTTCATATTTCTTTTACGACTTAAAATCTTTAAAATTGTTTTTGAGAAGAATTTGAATTACCTTATAATATGATTTGTGTACTGTAAACATGTTTTAACTTGTAGAATCAGAATTTTTACCTAATTATTATGAGTTTATTCTTTTGGTCAGCCTTAGATTTTCATTTGTTTAAATTTGTTGTAATTGAATAACACAATACATTTAGTTACATTTAAAACGTAAGTTAAAATTCTTCAATTTAATCATTTGGCTCCTGAGATAGGATTAATTTTACTTTATTAACTTAAATAACATTTAATAGTGCATTCAACATTCTGTAGCTTAGACAACTAATAGTGCATTCAACATTCTGCAGCTTTTCTGTATTCTACAGTTGTCTAAGTTGCAACTTTCTAAGTCATTATGGGGACTTTCCAAGAAGCATATTTGAAGATTTGTATATTTATTGTATATACTTATTTTAGGATTAGTTTAGTGTTTTAATTTGTTTAAATTAATTTAGTTTTTTATCTTTATTTAATTATATTTTTTTGGCTATTAGTTAGTTTAAACTATATTAGAGTTAGTGAGTCAATGGAGTTGTTAAACTTGTTGAGTGCAGTTACTCCAAACAACTAGGGGTTGTTAAACACCCCTGGTTCGGGTTGTCACTCCCTTGTTGATCGTAGTGTAGACTTTTTGGTCAACACCATGTTGGAGAGTGCATTTGTGAAAAAGAGTGCATCATTTTGGAGCTTGAAAACATAGTTATGGATCTCTTTCTTAGATCCTTTATGTCTGGGCTCTTGAAGTGCAGTTGGAGCAACTCTTTCATTGAAACTTTTGTTGGTGGGACGAGATCAATCTTATGGTTCAACTATTTTTGAATATTTCCATGATGTGAAACCTATTCCATTGCGTCTGGATCATATTTTCCAATGGGAAACACTTTTTATTTCACCAAGAAAGGTTTTCAGATGACCAAGATACAACCATTTTACCAGATCTAAAGGTTTCAATTAATAAGGGTGCACCTATACATTTCTAGATGTATATTTCATGAGTTTCAAGAAGCTGCAAGAGATTTATACTGTTGTAATGTTGTTCCGATTAGTCTAATCATTATTTCCATCCATTAATAATAAATTTTCATGGTGATTTCATCATATTGTGTCCAAACAATTGATGTGTTGGTTAATACATGTATGGAACTGTAATTGTGGTAGTGAGATCTCAAGTTTATGTGTTTATAAATATTTCATAAAAGTTAATTGGATTCTGTTAATGAGCCATTGGGCTATGTTTGGGTGTGTTAAATTCAAGTAGGAGTTGCTTGAAATAATTCGAGTTGTTTGGGATATGTTTGGATCCATTCGAATCCTCCGATGTCTTGTGTTGAAATTTGGTCATGTCTTCCTAGATTCGAGTTGGTGTTTCTGGATCTACTCATGTATGGTTAATTCTGAAATATATACATCATCATTGCTATTCATTGAGTCAAGAACTCTTCCCTTGAATGTGGTGATGTTACTGGTGCTTCATATGCTTCAAAACTAATCATGAAGTGGTTGCAAACAAAGTGTTTGAAGAAAGTCACAAATTAAACTTAATAACCAACCACCAAAACATATCAGATCTAATTTGGAAAATTATAGTGGGTTAAAATCATATTAATGGAGCTGCACACTTGTGTGTGTGTGTGTGTGTATATATATATATATATATATATATCACTGTTATTAAAACAAATATCTCCATTTGGAAAAATTGGAAATCAATACATTTTCTTTTGAGAAATTTAGATTTAATATTCCTAGTTTTTAATTGAGGATATTACCACTGCTTTATACAACATAACATCATTAAAGTTCTTTAAAATAGATCTCTTGTTCTGTACATCAAATGACATAAAACAACTTAACTGATAAACAACATAAACTATATATATCTCATCAAAAACACATTGTCAGTTTGACAATAAGTCATCTAGTCATCCAAAAGTCATAGATTCAATGATACCTTCATGTGGAAAGAATTGGTATGATCTAGTAGGCAAAACAACCCTTCTTTTGATAGGGAATCATCCAAAACATTATGTTCTATGTAAATATGTTAATAGCTCACCTATAGCTAATTCACCTGTAGCAAAGTGGTCGATATTTATTTTACGTAATGAGCAAGAGCTTGTAGATTTAAATTAAGAATATGGACTTCATTCTAGGGATAATTTTAGGGGCGAATTTTAGCCCAGTGGGCTATTTTTCCATGTTTTTCTCCCAAAAAAATTTGCCATTTTGCATTTTTTGAAGCCCTATTTCGCCCAATTTTGATGGGGTAAATTTTTTTCACCCTAAAAGATTGACCAACAAGATTGACACTTTTGCAGAAAGAAGAATATACAAATCTCCAAGGCAGTTGCAAATGCAATTTATCCAAGTTTTTTTTAATCTGAAAGGTGATCTCTGCATGGTGTAAGGATTCTCTTGATCTCTGCATGAAGGCGATCAGCGTTCTAAAGGGTTTAACTGAGACTGCGATCTGAGTATTGCATGTGATCTGAACTAACTATTTTATTCTCTGCGGCCCAAGTTTTATTTTCCCCAATAGGCACCAGGATCTTGGTTGCATGCGATCTGAAGGGTCTCCACTGAAGGCGATCTGAGTCTGGTTGCATGTGATCTGAAGGGTCTCCACTGAAGGCGATCTGGGTCTTGCATAGTATTTGCTCCAATAGGCACCAGGATCTTGGTTGCATGTGATCTGAAGGGTCTCCACTGAAGGCGATCTGAGTCTTGCACCAGTCTGACACAATATTAAGCTTTTTATTTGCAGGCACAAGCTATTGTGTGTTTGGAAGGCCGCATAATCCTCTGCCGCTTCCTGTGTCTAACAATTTTGATGTGCCGGTTGGACATCAAGATATTATATATGCTTGGCATTCTACAGCATATGCCTCTCCACTGAAGGCAATCTGAGTCTGGTTGCATGCGATCTGAAGAGTCTCCACTGAAGGCAATCTGAGTCTTGCATAGTATTTGCTCCAATAGGCACTAGAATCTTGGTTGCATGCGATCTGAAGGGTCTCCACTGAAGGCGATCTGAGTCTTACATGCGTTCTGAAGGGTTTAACTGAGACTGTGATCTGAGTCTTGCATGCGATCTGAACTGACTATTTTATTCTTTGCGGCCCAAGTTTGTTGAGAGTCTACTCCTACGGCTAGGGTTCATTGTATAGCTATTCGATTCGCATTCAAATCTCAGGTGCACACATTCCTTATCTCTTCTTTTTTAATACATATCTACTACTCATTTGCTCATAAATATGAATAAATCACCGCATCTACCAAAGACTGTCAAAGGTAGACCTAGCTCAATTACTTTAAATAGCATTTATGAATAGTTAGAGTCTTTAGAGAAACATAGAGAAGAAAGAGAAATTAGACTACAAACAGAATTAGAAGCCATGCTGGAAAATAAATTTACATCTCTTGAAAACAAGATTCAAAAACAAATAGAAAATAGAATAACAATACTAGAGAATAAAATGGAGACACTTGAGGTTAGATTACATGCTATAGAAAACCAGAGCCAATATACGAACCAAACATCCCAACAAGGAGACGTCGATACTTTAGAAAGTCTTAAAATGAAGGACATGATTAAGGAGCTAAAAGAAAAAGTTAATAACAACCTCACCCTAAATAATGTGGCAGATAAATTAGATATCAAACCCATTAAAGAGGAAATGAAAAAATTGATAGAATTAGACCATGAGCGTAACAAAAGGGCCTTGAACCTTATAATTTTCGGCTTGAAAGAGGAGAAAAATAAGGATACTTTAGCCATAGCCCAGACAAAATTACACAATAGATTACAAATTGAAACAACATGTCTCATAGAAGTGACAAGGTTGGGGAAATTAACTAAGAATAAAGGAAGGTTAATCAGGGTAAAGGTGAGCTCTACTGACCATAAACATAACATACTTAGTAAAACCTCAAGTCTAAAAGGAACTAGAATATTCATAAATGAAGATCTCATTCCAGAAGATCAAGCAGAATTAAGAAACGAGGTTCAAAAGGTAAAAGAAGCCAGGAAGAAAGGAAAATGGGCAATAATCAGAAATAGGAAAGTTGTTATTCGAGATAGAAACCAAAAAGATAATAATAAATAGAAATTCAACATGCTTCGGATTCTTTCTTGGAACTGTCGGGGCTTTCCATGGAACAAAGGCCCCAAGCTAAGTTGGACCTCTAATGAAGTTGATATTATTTTGTTAGTTGAAACTTGGGAGCACGCAGAATCTAGGGTCCCTAACATAGATGGATTTGTGCTTTGGTCAATCTAGAACAAGCGATCCTCTCGCAGAGGCATTGGGGGTATAGCGTGTTACATTAAGAAGAACATCTCCCCCCATGCTAGGCTTTATAAAAAAAGACCCTCACAACCAGTATATGTGGATAGAAACCACTGACATCAACAATAGAAAAACCTACATAGCTATATGCTATTTTGCCCCTATTAACTCTAACCTCTATAAGAAGAACAATTTGGATAAAAAATGTCCTTACAATGGACTAGAGAATGATATTTCTAGACTTAGGAATGAAGGTAATATCCTTTTAATGGGTGATTTTAATGCTAGAACTTCTAACAACCAAGCTATTCTCCTAAGCAATTATTCCAACCCTAATCCTCTTTGGTTAGATGAAGACCTTACTTTAGCTAGCAGGTACAAGAGAAGATCTGTAGATTTAGGGGAAAATTTGTTTGGGTCTGAGTTAATCAAGATCTGTAGTTCTCAAGATCTCATAATTTGCAACGGTCTAACAAAGTGGCCTAGCTCTAACTAGATGACCTGTATCCATGGGCTTGGTAGCAGCGTAGTAGATTATGTTATTTCTGATATTTTTTTATACAACAATATAATAAATTTGGATGTTCTAAACGACCATGAGCCTGATTCGGATCATAAACCTTTAATGGTAACTCTCAACTATGCCATCCATAGAGATCCCATAGAGGATAATCCTTATAACCAAAAGAACTTTATCTTTGATAGGAATAAACAAGATCTTTTTATAAATGAGTTAAAAATTAATTTTCTTCCTTTATCAAGTATAGACAACATTGAAGACCTGTATTATAATTTTACCACAACCCTCTCTTATTCCATTAACAAGTTCTCAATTGAAGTTTCGAGTAATAAAAGGAATAGAAAAGCCAACCTTGGTATGATACTGATTGTAAAAATGCGAGGAGAGAGATTAAGGAAGCTCTTGATGAATCTCTTAAAATTAACAAGATAAAAAATTACAAAGCCCTTACTAAAAAGAAAAAAAGGCAGTATATTGACAAAAGGAAAAACAATCTCTTACACCTCTCTAAGACAGCCCCTAAGAAATTCTGGAGGCAGATTCTAACTAGAAAAACTAAAGATAATAATAAAATTTCTCTGCACGACTGGAATTCCTATCTTAATAAGCTTTATGACTCCCCAAATTTCATAGACCACTTTGAAACCCTCCTCACAATGGAAGAAGTTTTCTCTTTAAAAGACAGATTTTGGGGTTAAGCGTCTGGCTAATGGAAAAGCTAAGGACATTGAAGGTTACCCGAAAGAAATCTTAAAAATTGCAGGTCCTGTCCTCATCCCTCACATCCACAAGATTTTTAATCAAGCAGTCAAGCAAGGGTTCTCTAAACCTTGGACTCAGAGCCTCATTATCCCTATTTTTAAAAGTGGGGATACAAATAACCCCTCAAATTATCGAACTATTATGATAAGCCCCCTCTTAGCCAAGTTATATGGTATTATTTTGGAAAAGAAAATCAGCATTTGGCTTGAAAGTGAAGGTAAGCGGGCTAAAGTCCAAGCGGGTTTTAGAAGGAATCACTCAACAACAGACCACCTTATTACACTTAGGATCATTATGGAGGAGTGCCGCAATGATAAATCCAATCTCTTTTGCTGCTTTGTGGACTTTAGAAAGGCTTTCGATACGGTACCTAGAAATAACCTTTGGAATAGGTTAGAAGAGCTTAAGGTTCCTTTCGAGCTGAGAGCTGCCGCGATAAGGCTCTACGAGAATGTAATTTCCAAGTTTAAAAGCAATGAGGGGTGGTCGAAAGATATTAAGTGTAATATCGGAGTTAAGCAAGGTTTCCCCCTCTCCCCTACCCTTTTTGGCATTTACATTGATAAGTTAGAGGGTTGTTTAGAAGAAGCAAGCTATGCTTGTACGATCTTAGCTAGAATAGTCATCATCCTTCTTCTTTATGCTAACGATATTGTCCTTATGGCAAGGTGTTCTTCTGATCTTGATAAGCAGCTTTGACTCCTTAAAGATTTCTGCTCTAACATGGGTATGACTGTTAACACTGACAAAACAAAAGTTATGATTATCAAATCCAAGAATGATACATACGCTAATTTTATGTATGACAATAGCAACTTGGAGGAAGTGTCTTCTTACAAGTACCTAGGAATTGATATTCATCACAAGCTCGACTAGAACTATAGCATTAAGAAAAGGATTAACGGAGGGTGGAAAGCTTACTTTGGTCTTGAAAATAACTGTAAAGCTGCAAACCTCATGATGTGGGATAAAAAGAAGCTCCTTTTTTGAAACTCTAGTCACTCCTGTCAACTTGTATGGGTGTGAGGTTTGGGGTTGCAGCATCTCTAGAGAATCCTGGAGAAAGATCGAGCAAATCCAGAAGCGTTTTATAACTTATAACCTCAAAATAAAAAACAATACACCCTATCCTATTCTCCTTATAGAAGTGGGTCTTTCCTCCATCAAGAGCCTAGCTATGACTAGACTCTTGTTATACAAGAACAAAATCAATAACATGGGAGACCATAGACTCCCTAAGATAGCTTTAAACTCCAGCCAAAACCACTTAAGGCTCAAGCGTGGGTGGTATAAAGATACCGGGTCTTGGTTAAATCACTGGGAGATCGATGAAAATGTTGCTTTGTAGAATATTAATAACATTAAAAATATTATTTCCTCTAAGTTTAAAGAAAAATTGTGGTGTGAGAAAGATCTCGAGGCTAAAAGAAAATTAAGATATTATAAGGAGGTCATCAACCCTACTCTAGAAGATCAAAAGTATCTCTCTGTTTTGGTCAGTACTAAAAAAAAAATTAACATAGCTAAGATAAGAACGAACTCGCATGAGCTCCATAGTGAAACTGGTCGTTGGACAGTCCCTAAAACACCATGGGTAGAAAGGATCTGCCACCTTTGTGAGAGTAAGAACATTGAAGATGAAAATCACTTCCTCTTAGAGTGTCCTGCGTACACCCACATTAGATCCCAGTTTCATAATCTTTGTTGCAATACCAACTTTCCTAGCCTTTTAGCCTGTCAAAATTATAGTAAGCTCGGGACGCTTCTTTCCAAGCTCTTTGAGCATAGAAATATAACTTTAAAGCAAACTAATTAATTCTCTTCTTTAGGTCCGATAGACCAAAGTTTGGTCTCAGGGGACGTTAACCATCATCATCATCATCATAAACAATATAAAATCCTTGGAAATTAAAAGCTTTTTTGAAAAATATCGCCAAACATTTTATAGTTGCCGTTTTAACAATTAGTAATATTCGCCAACATTTATACACTTTCAAATAAGTATGGTTCCTTAAAATCATCTCTGCTTCATTCTTCATCGATCGAATCACAAAAGACGATTAAACATATTCAATATAGTAAAAATATATTCAAATATGACATAATTAATGATACTTTTCTTTGTTAAATAATAATTGAATACTAAGATGCATTTTTTTCGAAAGAAAAAATGTAATATTATTATGTCGAAGTATGAAAAATACAAATTACATTCACCATTTTCCAATAATAATAAAAAGTCCCATATAGGGTAAAAGCATGTGAAAATACAAAAGGCCCCATCAAGAAAGGCATCAACAAATTATCATGGCACTCAAATTCTTACAAAATAATAGCTTAAAGCATTAAAAAAAGTCCAAAGAACCATCACATAAAACTACTTAGAAAGAGTCAATCATAAGAAAGATCAAGGCAATGATCATTAACCTCCCCCTTAATATATTATGTCATATGAAGGATGATAATCATGACACCCAACTTGGATTGATGATATCCAATGCAATTAAGTTTTCTAAAGATATACATAAAAGAGACATTTATGGGTGTTCATTCGCAAGGCTATGTTTTAATTGAGCTTCAGTGTGAGGATGCGGACCTACTACCTGATGTGACGGAAGGCGTCCTAGGTTATTTATGTTGGCAGCTGCAAGCTGCAAATCCCGCGTGTGGATCACCTGTCGCTTGCTTCGACGATGCATGAAATGGATATCACACCCGACTCCCCCTTCATTCTCTCTTCCTCGACGCTCTTTGTGTGGCTTTGCAGCATTTTGTTTGGCTCTGTGGATTGCTCGGCTATGTGTGTTTCGGTGTTTATCTCACGCACAATGACCTGGTCGAGAGGAACCCCCTATCGTGGCGCTAGGCATGGTTTTGGCAGAGAAGCCGAGCATCCGAGGAAAGCTAAGGCGGTAAACATTGATTATGACAGCAGAGTTTCGTCCTTGGTTCGAGTGCTCATCGATGATTGGGAGTCTGGTCAGGTAGCGGATTTCCTCGCCACAGGAAATTACGGTAATCAAATCAACTTCTACTGGTTGTTGAAAATATGCTTGAGAACTTGGTTGAAGAAGTATTGGCAAACTCGATCGTTGCAACTTCCTCCATCTTGGATATGAGGGGTCTTCTAGTGCATTTGGACACCAAATTGGCAAGCCTTGACGCTAGTTTGACTGGAGGCAAATATTTGCTAGATCGATGCTCCAATTTGGACAGGTGCCCCGCTCCGATAGATCCCACCACCACGAGGGCCGACTTGGATAGCGCGACTGCCACTCACCCTGGCGGGTCTTCGATTGCCACTCATGATCCGAATTTCAGGGGGAATATGGTCTAAATTCAGATATATGAGTCATAAAAGCATTTAATGAAAGGCCACACGCTCTCAGTCATCATAAAAGCATTCAACGGAGAGACCACCCTCTCTCATCCATGGTAATTAACAACTAATGGTTTTGTTCCATGGTATGGCTTCAAGGCACATTGCACCTCTGTCATCCATGGTATTTCACAACCTATGGTTTTGAACCATGGTATTGCCAAAGGCACATTGTAATAATGTTATAAAAAGGCTCTATGCCTTCCCAATAAAGCATGGAAGGATTTTTGGCATCCTACATTTATCTTATTTTATTCAGTTATTGAGTTATTGGTGCTGAGTGTCTTTCTGAGTATGGTTTGAGAGGTGAGAGTCAAAGAACCCTCTTTGAGCCTCACCCCTCCATGTCACATATTTACTCTATGTTTCTCTATGTTATTCTATGCATCAAATGATAACAATTTGCATGTTTACTCCCCTCCTCTCTCGTCATCCAAGCCTTCCGGGTCTCAGCCCACAAGATGATCGTCCCTAGCTCTCTCGACTTTCTACAAAGGTCTTATCTTTTTTTGTTAAACTGTATGTTCTCTTGCTCGGTTATGGTATTTGGTAAAAATTGTATGTTCTCCAATGGCGTCCAGCTCCTTGTAACTGGCTAGTTTTCCTATGATACTCCTATGCCTAACATTTTTGGGCGTCCGAGTAGGTGGTTTCTCCAACCTAGACTACCCAGGCTAACATTTTGCCTTGTAATTTTTTTTTGTACTCTTAATATAATTATTCTTAATATAATTATTCCCTGCAACTTTAAAAGAAAATGTTTATATATATATATATTTCTTATTTAAAGTTTCTGTAACCAGAATTGCACAAAAGCCGAAGGTCTATACACAGAGTAATTTATGCTTAACGATCGACGAGTCCGTAGGGTAGAAACCCTAATAAAAGAAAAAAAAAAATAGATTATCCACAAATATAGTTGAAATCTTTCTCTGCGGTACCAACAACCTAAAAACCCAGCCATCTAAACTCATTAACAACTGAACCATTGTTTATAGTTGCACCCTTTTTCGTCTAAAAGAACCGACCCTAATTTCAAAACCACAACCAAAGACTTCTTCTTCTCCAGCCGTAAACATTAAACCCTAACCGATGTCTCACAGCTGGAAGTTTCAATAGAACTGAAGTCAAAGGCAACTGGATGAGCCAACCAATTTTGCAGGCATATCAATGGTAGCACCTGCAGTTCGAAAAATAGTTAGTCAGACTTATCAATAGTGGCGTAATTAAATTAAGAGTTGAAGAATTTATCTCGAAAGCCGTACCCGATTTCGAAGCTTGTAAACAATGCAAGAAGTCGTTGTTCAGGGTTGCCAAAGCCGCGTTTGGGTGTAAGGCCGACGAGGAGAAGCTAGAAGCTCTGGATACACTACTTAGAGCCGTGAAAGTCCTGCAATTTGCTACAGCAAAGAATAATTTTAAGAAGCAAATCAATGGCATGAATCTGAATTGTGTTTATTGCCAAAGAAAACTAGCACGACTAGCAGTTCGGCTCTGCTAAGGCCGCTGCAAGAGCTGCCGCCGCTCAGGCGTGCAGAGTCGCTACGGGTGAAAATGAGTAAAATAAAACTTATCAAAAAGTAAAACTCCAATTACCCTAAAAAGGGTTTTACCAAGCCAGTTGTAAAGCTAACGACGAACGTGTATGAATTATCCAAAATATTTTGATCCGTGCCTTTAATTTTTTTAAACTTGGCCTTCATGCTTCATACTATAGTTTTAATTGTCTTTTTACCAAGTCAAGACTTGGAAGTTGGAAGTTGGAAGTAGGGTTAGGTGGAGTCCAAGTTTTATAACCACTTGATGTGACACTTGCAAACAAGTTGAAGTATGTTAACCGAGAGCTAAGTAAGTTATAACTTAACACTTTAGTTCTATCTCAACACTTGAGGAGACACTTTATCTCGAGTATGAAAAATAAATAGCTGAGAAGGCAGGTCATTAATCATAAAATAAAATGGTATTATTATAACTTAATTTTTTTTATTTTTAATTTGCTAATTCTATTGTAATTTTTCTTTTATTTTTGGTGATTTTTTTAGTGTTATTACACACCGAAGTTATAATAACTCTACAACCTAACCAGAGAAAAGGAAAAGGACTCTCTTAGGCCTAGAATTGCCATCTCCTCTTCTACCAACATCACAGCATTAGTCCTTGAGCGTACTTTTGAATTTTACTCAAACCTAGCTCGTTTGTATTGGAATTAAACTCTTGCATGTTGTTATGCCTCGCACGAAGGTGTGAGTTGAGGCATTTGTAGCCTCCTCCTGCCATGTGAAAGCAACTATTTCAAATAGCGATAAAATTAACCCAACCCAAACTTGTGGGACACATTAAAATAACATATATATATATATAATAGTAAAATGTTAAAAAACACATTTTAAAAGAAAATCATGTTATAAATCTATAGCCTTGACCCTTTTGATCAGAGAGTTTTATTTACCATCAATGTGGAGTGTGTAGAAAGTTGACGAAGTTTCATTACAAGTTTAGAATGAATAATGAGATTTAATGGTTTCTGGATTGTACCAAAAAAGATGGGAGGGAAATCATCCATGCGTGGCTACTTATATTTCTAAACCATAAACAACTATGTTAGAAATGGCAGATCAATAATCCATGCTACACACTTTTTAGTTAATAATAATAATAATGTTAGAGACTAGGGTTTCAAAGGTATAAATATTCACCAAATATATTAAATAAGAGTTAAGAAGGGGCAATGTCACGAATATTGTTAATAACTTTTTTTATAAAATGAAATAACAAAATAGAAGAAGGCCAACTTAAAGAGTGGTTTTACATGACCTAAGTTTAAAAATCCTAGTTTAGATGCTAAAAAAACATAAATTGCTTTACTAATCCACCAAACAAATAATGCAAGAAAAAAGAAATACACAAATGAAATTCAATGCAACAATATCAAAAGTAAGATAAATAACCAAATAGAAAAAAAACCATAAACACAAATCTAATGTACATTGCTGAGTCTATATTACAAATATTACATGGAGTTATCACAATAAAACATAAATCTACATTAAAAGAAAAATGAAATAATCTATATTTTGGAGCCATTGGGGAAATATACTATGGAATGCTACACAAACAAACTTTAATTTAATTTAAAGTAACTATGCATTGAAGGTATTAATCTTGTGTTACTATACATGAAAGCTCTTAATCCAATGCTTTGCTAGAGCCTCCTTTTTTGTGTGTGTTACTAACTTGCATCATTAAATCCACTGCCTAGTTGGGGCTGGTATTTATTTATTTCCTATTACTAACTTAACTTAGTATTTGGTGCATTTACAGTAAAGCTAAAATGTCACGTCCCTTCTCGTCAATCTAGTGCGATGGAGAGGATGCGATGCTGCTATAACTGGGCATCTAGCCCCATGAACATAAGCAAAATGTATTGGAAGTAAAAGACATATGCAGATGTATAATGCATGAAAATACATCGAAAGTAAATCTCTACTTGAACCTCTAGCAAGCATTCAATACATTCATAATAATTCTCAAAACAAATACATTGCGGAATTAATACAAAAAAGTACTGATCTTGAAAATGAGCTGCCCCGAGCAACTAGCTATGCCGCTGCAACGTTCCACCCAACCTTAGGCTAGTTGTGCTCATGAATATCTCAACACAACTGCCACTCCCGAGCTGGGCATGATTTCCACAAGGAAAAAGGGAACAACAAACTCACACATAGCCAAATACACACCAAGGTTCAACCAAGCCAATCCACAATTGGGTTTATCAGGCTGCTAAGGCAGTGGAAAAGAAGAATTGCTAAGCTAGTGAGCTCAACCACAGAGCTATGGATACCTCTACAAGATCTCTCTAGCTCGCCCCCCACAATACCTACACACCAGACGCAAGGAATTATTCCCTTCACTGCTACAGAGTTCCTCAGGCCATACCTTCCATTCTAGTGTTCTCCAAGGTGTGCATAGAAGAGTAACCAACCCCTTTTGATCCTTTGTGAGGTTCCTCGCTTCACTAGGTTTATCAATCCAATTTTGGTCCTCTTCCACTCCTAATTCTTACTTACAGTTCAAACCAAAACAAGGATGCACATAACAACAAAACACAAGTGGTGGGTATGAAGAAAAACGTTTTGGCCGTGGGATGCCCAAGATGGGGTTTCCATTAGTCTCAGAAGTTGTGGGAAACTAAAAACGAAATGGTAGATGGGGGAATCAACCCTCGGAGAGAAAATTCGATTTCAGAAAACGTTTATGGGCCTTACAGGGGCAGAAATGACCTCTATAAACTCCCAAATCATGAATTCCTTCTTCCCATCCATTGTGCAACACAAAAACGATTTTCCAGCCATGGAAAAATGAAGGAAAATGCAGAAAAAAGTGAAGAAAACGCCCCAACTAGATCCAACTGTGTGAGGAAGTGAAAACCATGGGTGAGGAATGGATTGGACACACATTTTTGGGTGTTTTCTTGCCCCATAAGCAAAAAATACGATTTCCCAGAATTCATGGCTTTCCCATACATGGAATTGGCTGCCATACCTCTCCATTCCCAATGCATTCACTCCCTCAACCAACTATTGGAAGAATTAAACCATTGGATGCATAAGTCAAAATGGGTAGTTGAGAGTTTATGGGTTCTCTCATTGACATTTGGCTTAACACTATTGGCTCAAGGGTTTGAATAATTTCCCTCCCTATTCCTTATGAAAATCACGCCCCCCATCTCTTGTTGCATTGCATAGCTAGTTGTGGGTATTTTATAAAATTGCATATTCACATGATGTCTCAATTTATATTGTGCCTCGCTAGCACGAGAACCATAGGCATCGATTTTAATTGCCGATACATAAAACACTAAATCGATGGCAGGGCCTTGGCCTTGAGCTCCTCACCATGATTTAATAACCATATTTACATCATTTATAATTTTAATGCAATAAAGTCAAAATCGGGATATTACATAAAGAGTAAAATATATTATTTATTATTACTATTAACCAAAATTAGTATCTGGTGCATTTACCATAAGCTATAGTAGGTTAATATTGTTCTGATTGAATTGAATATAGTTGCAATCAAAGATGGAACAAAACAAAGCACACTAGGTTATTGTAATTTAAGACGATTAATAACAAATATTTTTTTCATAAATTTCTTTTTCGACGAGTGGTTTGCTTAATTTGAGAAATCAAACTTTTTTTTTAACAAAATGTAAATGAAATTTGCTTAATTTGAGAAATCAAACTTTCTTTTTAATAAAATGTAAATGAGATAACTAAGTTTCCAGCAATTACATAATATAAAGTGAATCTAATTTTATTGGCTGTCCATTTGCACAGACTATCTTTTCCAATCTCTGTGATCAATTTAACTTGGTATTCCCGTGGTCCAACAATTCCCTCTTGGACATATTAGATGACCGGTTCCTACATGATCGGGTTTACATGTACCTCCCTGTATTTGTTATCTGGTGTATCTAGTCAACTCGCAACCATAACATCTTTGAGAACAAGTATGTAATACCCTCAAACACTTGTAATCATATTTTATATCTTGTGCATCCCTATCCAACATCTGCAAAAACAAAAAATGGTAGGGTGGTTGGACCAGAACCAACACTTGTTTACCCTTATGGGTTCTTTAACGGAGCTTCTACCTGCAGGAATGGAGGTGCTGGCATCTTTCTTGCAGTCAGTAATGATCACTCATTCAATCTTAAAATGGGATGTGGTCACAACACAAATACAAGAGTAGAGCTTCTAGCTCTCTAGATCCTTCTTTATTTTGCTGAGGCCACTGGACTTCCCACTCTACACATTTATGGGGACTCATCTGTTATCATCAACTGGGCAAACAATAAGGCTATCTTGTCTTCTCTGGATCCGAGCTACTGGTGTGAAATTATTTCAAGGTTGAAGGACTCATCTGTTATCATCAACTGGGCAAACAATAAGGCTACCTTGTCTTCTCTGGATCCAAGCTACTGGTGTGAAAGTATTTCAAGGTTGAAGGACTCTTTCCACAGGATGGACTTTCAACATGTCTATAGAGAGCACAACATGAGGGCATATGGCTTATCTAAGGAGGCTCTCTCTATGGCCATTGGCCTCTTTTCCTTCATTGAAACATATGAACATGACATAATTGGGGGTGGAGAATATCAACTCTTTTAGAGCATAAGTGTCGGGGCTCAGTCTCCTTTTTATCCTTCTGGGCACTTTTTATGTTTATTGATTTCCCGTTTATTGTGATTTAGTATGACCCCGAGTGCCTCTTGGATAAGCTGTTTGGGCTCATCATCTGCTCTCTGTAGACTAGATGAAGCCTCCTGTTGGAAGAGCAATTAGGAAAGTAGTCCAAAAATCACTGAATGATAGTGATATCATGATCTGGTAACTTTGATAGTCTGTTTTTGTACTAGTTTTTTGAGAGATGGCCCAGCCTTATGACAAAGCTCCATTCATTACTGATATATAACCATTTCCTTTGATTCTAAATGATTATCAAAGATTAGCTTTTTTCTTCTGAAAAAAAATAAATCTAATTTTAGAAATGAATTTAACCATTTTTATTTCTCATCCAGTATCGAGCGCCCAAATTTTGCAAAAAAATGCAAAGCAAAGTAGACAAGTGGACTCCTACTCATGCATCCTCATTTCGTTATATGAGAGATGCTATACAAACCTTTAGCCGTTCAATACTAATAGGGTTCACCCCTGCCAATGTTTGGCGAGCAAACTCATTGTCACTTAACGTTGCAAATCTATCCCCTGAAATATCATGCATATCAGATTAAGGTAATAAAGTAAAACATATATAATTGTGACAAGATTAATGTTATAAATGTGAGTGAAAATAATTGAAAATGAAAAGTTGCAAGCAATATAAGCATAAGTGTCTTTGCCCTCACTTGAGTATATGCCCAGAATATCATATTGTAATAGCTCTTCGACCGTTTTTAGCATTTTCTTCATTATCTTGGGTAACATCATATTTAAAAAAATATCATCTTGGGTAACATCATATTTAAAAAAATATCATGTTGCTTTGGCTCAAACTTTAAGATCTCACCCTCTCTATGTAGGCGGTCAATATCAGAACCACCCAAACTCATAATTTGGATGTTAGAAATTGGCTATCAAAGATGGTACCAAGTTATGGAATAATGCTTTTAGAGTAATAGAGCCTCTACAGAAAATGTACTTTTCTTAATTTCTTAGAATGTTTCATCCCATGGAACAGATGTCTGGGCACCTAAATGGCATAACCCCTTTTGAAATTAAATTTAAAATTAAAAAAAAAAATGAAAAAAGAAAAAAATTAAGCAAAACAACAATTATAAGATAAAAAATATAAGAACTCTCCAAAGTCAATTCCTTTATGAGATACATTGTTTTGTTCTCGTATGTAACCTACGATTTTTCATACTTTGTCACAATCTGAAGTCTTTTAAGTTCTGTAAGCTCTTCTTGTGTCTTTTAAAGCTGCTAGGCACTAGTGTTTTTATAAAAAAACAACTTTTATGTTATTTTGTATCCTCAACATCTTGTAAGTGATATTTAGGATAGATGTAGGAAATAATGGCAATAAAAACATAGACATTTTTTTAAGAAGTTTTAAAAAAAAATCATAATGATTGTAATGCATTTCTTTAAAATCACACCTGAAATTAAATGGTTTGAATACTTATTCACATCTTCCTTTTCTACCAAGTGCAGTGATTGACACAACTGTGTAGAATTAAAATTCTCTTTTAAAATCATAATTGTTGTAATGGTTTGAATACTTATTCACATTTTCCTTCTCTTCCATGTGCAGTGATTGACACAACTGTGTTGAATTTTGTAGTGATTGACACAACTGTGTTGAATTTTGTTGTTGTTAATTTGTGTATATGGAAGCGCCTCCCATCACTCCCATACAACTAAATGCTTACCAAATTATATAAATCAACGTCTTAATTTTTAGCATGCCAATGGAAACACTGTGGCTTAATCCTTAACCGGTTCATGTAAACTAAAAGATGGTAAGGGCCTTAACATGTCGATGTAAATCAACAACTTACTCTTCTTTTTGCTTTCTCTACTCTTATTGCTCTTATAACATTGGCAGGGAATTATCTCCATTGCAGCTTTTATATATTTTTCATTTTATATTTTCATTAAATTAACTGTATTTATTGTAGTTAAATACTTTTTATAAAAAAATTAATAAAAATTAATCATTAAAAATAGTTAATATTAGTTTTAAAATATAACTAATATTAGTTTTAATTTTAACTTTTTAGTTAAATGTTGTTTTTTAATTTTTTAATAAAAAATAATCATTAAAATATGGTTAATATTAGTTTTAATTTTAATTAATTTTATACTTTTTCTCTATAGGGCGCATTACCATCTATATTTTTTCATCTATGGACAATGAAAATGAGACAAGTGCATTGTCTAGATTGATTTTATGGAAGTAGTTCGAAATTCAAAATAAACAATTATAAGAAAAAATATAAAAAATAACTAGTAGTTGATGAATTGATGTATTGATAAGTTATCTCCAATATTTATAGACCAGAGATTATATATATGATATACAAAAGCAATTGTACATTTTACTATTATATGAAGGTGTTGTCTAACTCACTACCATAACAAATGGAAATACACTTGGTGCTGTCTTTCTCACTACCATAGCAAATGTAAATACACTTGTCATTGATCTCTATGGACCCCAAGAAGTATCATGCTTCTAAGGTGTCAACCCATCGATCACTTGTCTCCTTTCACTAATCTCTAGGTTATGCAGGCAACAAAGGTAGATAGTAGTAGCAACATGGAAAATAGAGTGCATGCGGTGCGACAGATGGTGGACATGAAGGATTTTTTATAACATGGGCAATGGCTTAAAAACACTATTCCACGACTCCTACATTGTAAATAATAATAATAATAATAATAATAATAATAATTCCAAAGGCACATAAATAAAGTTTTTATCGCGCGTGCATGATTACAACTAGTGGGCACTATGGATTGTAGCCATGTTTTAAACAAGTGGTGGAAGTCATCGTCCATTTGTTGTAGTTTGGGTGGTTGGGAGGAATGAATGCTACCCTCCCCACCCAGGTTCAATTCTTATAAGTGACATGTTTGTTCTTGTTGAGCCCCCGGTGTAATGAATGAGTGAATGAGTGGACCTATGTTTGATTCTGGAAGGACCCTAACATAAAAAGTAAGTTCAATACCCAACACTCTACATCTTCCAAGGAAACAAGGGAAAATACATAACGGTTGCACAATATACCACCAACGAAAGAAAAACACAACTCTGACCCTAAAGTGAATAGGCCATGCACTGGAGTTCAATGGGGTCCGAGTTGATATTTTGTAGGTGGATATTCACTCTCAATTGAAGCAAGTAATTGATAATTCCATTTGCAATTCACAGCTATATGAGCTAGAGGCTTTGAATATCAAAGTTGTCCCCATTTTTTCATTTTTTCTATCCTAATTTTGGCAGAGCATGGTGCTTCACATTTGGTGCTAATCAAGCTTCAACTTGGTCGTGTCGAATTTATAGGTAAGTTCAACCCACTTTTCTTTACCAAGTTCTTTACACGTGATGGATGGATGGGCATTGATTCAAATTGAAATTTATGACAATAATATTGTTTTCTAATTTCTGTCATGGTTTTATTTATTTATCCTCCAGTTTGTCAACCAAATGACTTGGAATTCATATTTTAAATGAGTTTTTCATGTGGGTTTTGAATTTGAAATCGTCTATTTTGTTTGCCATTGAGAGGGACTGAAGCTCATTTCGTAATGCTTTGTATTTCTTCCAACAATAAACAAATTAGTTGTTCACTATGATATAATTTCTTCTTACATTCCCTAACTTTGTCACCTAGTCACAGGAGTTCCAAGAACTATACATAAATTTAGAATCTTACCGAGATCAAGGTAAGATGGACAATAAACTCCATATAGACATTGCAACTATTGTAGACTATGTTTCTCTGACCAGCAACAAAGCTATCCCTAAGACTATGTGTGTCTCACCACCAACAAATTAGTGGAGAGTTTGGGTGTTAACTATTGGGTTGTATTGGTTGGATAGCTTTGCATGGGCTAGTTGAGCCCTTGCTCTTAAATGTTAACCATGTTTGGTTGATCCTGATTTGTTGCTTCCATGGGAAGGCATGGGAAGAAGAAGGCACATAGGCGAGGTTGTTCTAGCTATCTGAGGTAGGAAGCATAGGTAGGTGGAGCTAGGAACCTAGGTTACAGGTAGCCGTATTAGTAAGCATGGGTAGGAAGGAGGTAAGAGGGTTAGCTTAGCTCTCTCCTCTCAACTTGATCAACTTGATGCTTTTATCCAAGGTGTTAAAACTTACCCTTATTTTTTCCTTTTTCTATTATCTCTAGCCTATCCATGTTTGTATAGAATCAATAGATGGAACTACTCTCTTTGCATATGTGTCTCTAACCAGCAACACAACTATCCCAACGAGTGCAAGATCTTTGGAGTGACCTGCAATACATATTACAACTGTCTAATATCAAGCATGTACTCATCTATCCACGACTATACCCACAATAACTCTCACAACAATGTAAATCCTACACTGTTAAATGCATATTACGGATAACAACTAAAAGTGTATTTAATCAGTGTATTATTAAACAATATCTCTATTAGAAGGAGGGCATGAGAAAACCCAAAAAAATTGACCGCAATTCATTCCATTTTCTTAGGACAACATAGACACCCCCACTACACCAAGAACATGACGTGACGTGACATTACTAACTTTACTTTCCCAACAGAGTGAGACAAAAAAAAAAATAAACAAGGCGAGGGAGCTTGATTGGATTAAGCCATCCATCTAGGGATTTGGTACTGTGTGTATTAGCATGACAAGTTTATATCACGACATCTTTATGCCACTAGGGCTTGGGTCCAAAGCTCAAGCTAGACATCAACCCTCTTGCACCAATGAAGAATCAAATAAATAATTTAATTTAAATAAAAAATAGTATAAATAAAAAAATTAATTACTATGTTAAACTCTATAGTTTTGAAAATATTTGTGTACGCACAAAACTAATAGCAATTCTTGATCACTATATAGTAACAAGAGCCACGAGGTGGCAATGTCCTCGACATTGCCACATGGGTTAGTTGCTAGTTTTAAACAAAAACAAATAGCATTATGAGAAAAAATATCAACAATGATTCTCTAGTATCACAAAATGTCCATTTGCAAGTAAATATTGCAATTTTGTTTCTAGAAGCTAATGTGGTTCAATTTTGTGATTCGATTTAATTAGTGATTTAATTGTAAACATGATCATATCACGTGTACACTAATAAATGTTTGTGGCATTGATGATTACATTAACATTACATGTAATTGTACCCCATATGATGTTGTATTTTAGTGATTTAAGATGCTTAATACTTAAACGTTTTAAAAGAAATAAAAGAGAATATAGTGATATAGGCCCCTTTATATTTTTAGATTAATAAAATAACATGTATACTGCCATAGCTATCATTGGATTATATAATACTCAAATGTGTTAGGTTTAATGTTGTTGTTGTTATACTCTAAGTATATTAGGAATTTTAATCCAATTCAATATATATAGTTAAAGCACAACCACAATCATATTTTAAATAGTATAAAATATTTTTTACCAAGTTAGAATAATATATATTAGCCTCTATGCAAAATCCCCATGTGTGTATAAACCTCATATTACCACACACTATTAACTAGTAGTTTGGATGGTACTTACCTTTGTTGCAAATAAAGTATAAGTTGTTATTTAGAGAAAATAACAAATTAATATACATAATTTTCAAAACTATAAAATTTGTCAATTAATAAGTCTTTATTAATTAAAAAAAAAAAATTAATTTCAAAAAATATCAATTTTTTTTTTCAAAAAAAAAAAATTAATACTTATTTTATATAAAATATTAAAACTTTTAAAACTAGGTTGCAAACCCTACATCATGGACAATAGGGTTGGTAGCCCCTAGGTAAAAAGGACATATATTTTAGATTTAGTTTTTTTTAAAGCACCTCCCCGCAACTAAGGGTTGTCTTCATTTACATGCAGTGATAAATATCATTGTCATTCCACTTGTTAACTTGGTGACACTGGGTGAAAAATAGAACACATAGTTTGAATCTTTCATGGGTTTAGTCATAAATAGCTTCATGGGCAGTAGAATGTCATGATAATTTGAAAATGTGAGCATAATGTGTGTTAATACCTCTATTCTAAGCCTCTAGTAATGACTTATATACTCTAGTCAAGACTTATATAGTAAAGGCCTCTATGTTTTTCAAGTGGCGTAAGGTAATTTAAAATTATTTTAGGTTAAATGAAGTCCAGTGAAGTCCTCAACACCCAAGAGCCAAGGTGAGCTTACCCTGAAGTATTGTCCGACTTGTGCTTATTTCTATCCCCAGTGCATTTTCACCTGGTTCATGCAAGTATCTATTCCTATCCTTAACGTGCCCAATGCATGTACTCTAACATGGTATTTTAGCGCATGTACTTGAGCCTATTATTATAAATTAAAATGGAAAATGGCAAGTCTCTAACCCATTAAACTATATTCTTTGAACAAGCCAAAATATTTAAAAATGTTGAAAAAATTTACACATTAAAAACATTGCAAATTTTACATATATGTGGTGCCAATTTCCATCCCTTGATCCTACATTAAATTATGGTGTAGTCGTTATTTGCATTAACAATCAAAACTCTCGTGATAGTGTTAAATTATATGCAAATGCAACGACCTAAAAGAGTTGAATTTTTTATGTATTCCTAATTATTTAACAACCGGTTTGGAATGTGAAAAATATACATTCAAACCTTAACAATCGTAAGAGGATTTGAGATTGATGATAAACAACTCATTGTTTTGAAGAAAGAAGTGGAAATTAACTCAATTCCCATTCTTAATGCTAACAACATTTGCTATGGCTGAAAAATACAAGAAAAAGTTAAAAACGAGGAAAATGTTCAAAATCTTAAACAATACAGTGAAATAGTTTATAAAAAAAGGCATTTACATGTAAAAAATTATGTATTGAGATTCCAAAATGCCAATATCCATGGATTGTCTTCGACAGATGAAAATTCCTGGATTAGAGGCCTCTAGATTTAGTCAATCACACACTAGACAATCTCACAACTAATTAAATGAATAGTGAAAACAACACATCTAATTAAAAACCCTCAATGAATTGCTTCTTTAGATCAATGGAATACCCGACAGATTGTATCGCCCATAGCTTCTTGCGCGCGCGCGTGCGCGCACACACACACACACACACAGATATTTTTTGGTGTCGAGTCTTTCAATATTTATCTTTGCCCTGTACTTTGCTTAAATAATTATTGCTTACAAATTATTTAGATTAAATCGGCCTCATTCTTCAATTTGTAAATTGTTTGTTTTATGAATAGGTAGACTAGATTAATTATCAAGAAATCACAATATGGTATCCTCCTTCCTCCCTGTGTCAATTCTATGATATCATGATTTATTTGCATACAAAATGTGTGAAATAATAAAACTATGGGGAGTGCTACCTTTACTTTATATGCGAGGTAAACTGCTCGTTCTGCATATGGATTTTGATCTAAAACTGGAGGGTATACAAATATATATGGATTTGTACCAAGAAATGGTATTGGAATGGCTTATGGCTCCCGAACTATTGGATTTCTAACTGCAATAGGCTTTGTCTCTGCTGTCTCTATGGCTTCATAAAATAAAGAAAATAAATAAATAAAAATATCTTGCCTCTGCATCATCCCTAGGAGCGACACTATTTTCGGAACATTACTAGGAGCACATACTAATGTTGGAACAAGCACTGATGGTCCTGGATAAAATGTAATTGGCTCTAAAGCTAGATAATGTGAAACAACCAGGACTGGATCTTTGTCTTTATCCACATCTATGACTGGGATTTATCCCAAACCTAGAGGAATTTTAAATAGGATATGAAACTAGAGGTAAACTTGGTAAGTGAATTTGACACATTTACTAGTTAAAGGTCAACAACTGAATCAATCGGTAATGGATCTCGTGCCTTTATCCCTGTCACTACAAATGAATTTTAAACGAACGTAAGGTCTAAGTGGAGATTGTCTTTCCACCGGTGCTACCTTTGCTCCTTATCTTTTCGTTCAATATCCTGGCTCGTATGCTTTCTCTGCCCCCACCTATAATGACTAAGGGTGTAGCTACTGGATTTGCACCTGTAGGATATTGATCTCTTGTTGATGGTGGGAAAAGGGTCGAATCTCCAATGGATGGATGAAACGTCGAGCAAGGTAATTTCTATCAAACTCAAAGGGATGCTACAAGTTTAGATGGTGTTGGTTATCAAAATGGAATTGGAACTCGAAGTGTGAGCTATGACTCTCCAAAGGGTTATATTAATGAACAAAATCAAGGGCAATAACAAATAAAAAAACAAATTAAATAATAACTCCATATAAGATTTGTATATAAATATTTAAGCCTCATTATAGCAATTTAAAAACATACAAAACTTATTAGGTAAATCAATGGCGAACATGTGATTAGTTATCATTTATTTTATTTTTTGTTCCAATTTTGGTGTTTATTAGTATAAAATTATTGATTATGCTACAAAAATAATTTCTAATATGATGATGCTCATTGAAATTCAATGCTATCATTTAAAAATTATAAAAATAAAAAATGGATTTCTACAATTTATATCACGAAAAGCTTTGTCATTAATTTAATAATGGAGCGCTCAATTAAAAATACTATTTAATGTAGTTGGGTCCTATGAATAGCGGCTCTCGCTTGGATATAGTGCCTGCATATGTAGAAGAGAATATTCAGAATCAAGTCATGGAACTTAAATATAAGTCTGGAGAATGGTGTGCCAAATGTTTTGAAACCGAAGGTTCAATGTCTCCCTTCTCTTGTAAATTTCCAAGAAGTTTCTCATTCTTTGAAGCTCGATGCGATTATGCCAAAAACGAAGAAAGATGAAAAGATATTTCGACCAAAATGGTATATTTTGAAAAAAAGAAGGTGCCATTCTACCAACCAGTTCGGTTTCATTTTTTTCAAGCAATGATGGGGGCATTTTTATCATCATTCTTAGTATGATCAGTTATCAGAAACTTCACACGCTCAAGTGTATTTGTTGCTGCCATTTATGGATCCAAGTTATTGAATCAAAGCCACCATTCCAAAGAGTCCAATAAGGGTTGAAGCTGAGAAAGGGAATCAGAAGTTGGAGTCTAAAACTTGAGAAGATTAGGCATGGTATCCGGGAATTCTTTTTTATAATTGCACGCACTAATAAACAAGTATTACATGATGAACTAGTAAAACTATTGAGAAGGTATGAACATTGAAAAAAATGGAGCTATAATCTTTTATATAAAAACTCTTAAAAGAATTAGAAAGCCAGTTACCAAACTTTTAAAACCCAAATAGTACAATTTCAATCTATTACTCTCCTACAAGACATTGCTCTGAAGTAGATTCATGCATTCTACAAATTGCTCCATGAGATTTTGATTCAAAATATATGCAGGTTTCATACATATAACAACAGTTACTAACTGCCCTTAATCCACAATGCAGTCTTATAAAAACTCAAACGATTTCTCGGAAATTTAATCCTCAGAATTCTTAATGTTAATCGTATAGTTATTAACATCGTTGCCGATCTTGCGTCTGATTCAATATTTTCTGCCAATGAGGGTCTACATGGCTAACAATTACAAAGAGGTAGTGATGGGTGGCTGGGTATATAGCCTATTGTTTTTACACACAAATTGAATATTTGTTTACACACAACAAAAAAGTAGGATGAATGAAAACAATTTCTCCTCCCCTTGGTGATAACACGAAGGGACGTGTTTGCCCTGACTGAAGCACATGATGGAGGTTCAGTTATGCCTCACGAAGCACATGATGGAGGTCTAGTTACACCCCACCTGGAATGCATGCAATACTTCCATGGGTAACACGTAGAGTGGGATAAAAGATAAGTATTCCAGTATTCGACTCACTTGAATAATTGGGGAAATTAACTAGAAATATTATAAGTGGAAATACGTCTTTGGTTAAACAAATAAGTCTTTGGTGTCTCATATCATTCAGTCTTCTATTTGGAAATTTTGGAATGCCGAAGTATTGATAAGTTTGTATTATGTATATCAATGTATGCTATTTTATAATATGAAGAAAAAAAATCTTTTCACAACTTAACTTATTACAAAACTTTATTAAAAATAAATAGATTTCTGAAAAAAAAAATCTCATTATGATCATTATGATTATAGTATTTTTTATTGATAATAATCAATTTGTTGATTATTATTGTGTTTAATGTTAATGTAAAAACCAAAAAGGAATAATACAGTGAAGGATATTTTTTCTAATTTAATAAGACAAGTGAAAAAATGACACTTATTCATGCCCCATTTGCAATACAATAATAGTTCACATTTTTTTTAATACCTTAGTCAAACAACAAAGGTTTCCGAGAAGAGATTGTGAAAATTGTGTAGTAAAATAAATGTTTTAATACCTTAATCAAATAACTAAAGGATTCACAGAAGAGTTGTAAAGAATTGTGTAGTAAACTAATTGTTTTTAATACCTTAATCAAATAACTACAGTACGTTAAGGCAAAGTGTCATGTGCAAAATTCCTATCAATCAAATGTAACTCCGACTTGTCACAAGAATGTAATAAGGACATTGTCATGAATATACTTTCATATTTATTTACAAGATATCTATTAAAACCCAAAGAGTAGAGACATTGCCACCTCGTGGCTCTTGTTTTATAATTATTTATTTCGAATTTGAAATAACTGCTAATTTAGACAATACGCTTGTCTCATCCTCATACAACTTAGGAATATCATATAAACAAATCTACCTGAAATTCTAAGATATAAACTCCTCTCAAGTGTAACAACAAAGTTGATCAAAATAATCAATATGAATATCAAGATTGAAAATAAGTGTAAAAATAATCAATATGAATATCAAGATTGAAAATTAAATAAACCATGGTATTATATATATAGAGAGAGAGAGAGAGAGATTTGTGTTTTAAGTCAAAAAAAATCCTAACGAATTGTATAGAATGATGTTTCTTGGCCGATTCAAATCCTGGCACTGAGGATTTGACAAATTTACTCGCCAATTTCGATTCTATTTTAAACGTGCCAAATTCCGCGACTAGAGTTGTACCACAAATTGGAAAGGTGCCCATGACTGAAATAATTGAAATAAGCAGTAACCCGTAACCCATTTGTCCATGAGTGAAATAACCAACCAAGGTATCGAATCAAAAATTTTCTATACACCAAAAATACTGCCATGTGATCTCTAAATTTTAGACACATGTTTGACTTTAGTTCTTGAAATGAAACAATCTGTTATTTAACAAAATCGTTTGCATTAAAGCCAGGAGCAAAGACAAATCAAAATAAATAACAAAAGTTCGAAGACCTTTGCTTTTCACTTTTGGTATTTTCCCAAATACAAACCTAAAGTTAAAACCTAAATAGTACAATTTCAATCTATTACTCTCCTACAAGACATTGCTTCGAAGTAGATTCATGCATTCTACAAAGTGCTCCATGATATTTTGATTCAAAAATATATGCAGGTTTCATACATATAACAACAACTACTAACTCGCCTTAATCCTCAATGCAATCTTATAAAAAATCAAACGATTTTTGGGAAATTTAATCCTTGGAATTTAATGTTAATCGTATAGTTATTAGCACTGTTGTCAATCTTGCGTTTGATTCTGTATTTTCTGACAATGAGGGTCTCCATGGCTAACAATTACAAAGAGGCAGTGATGGGTGGCTGGGTATATAGCCTATTGTTTTTGCACACAAATTGAATATTTGTTTACACAAAAAAAGTAGGATGGATGAAAACAATTTCTCTTCACCTGGATGATAACACGAAGGGACATGTTCACCCTGACCGAAGCACTTGATGGAGGTCCACTTACGCCCCCACCTAGAATGCATGCAATAATTCCATGGGTAACATGTAGAGTGGGATAAAAGATAAGTATTCCAGTATTCCACTCACTGGAAAAATTGGGGAAATTAACTAGAAATATTATAAGTGGAAATACTTCTTTGGTTAAACAAATAAGTCTTTGGTGTCTTAGATCATTCAGTCTTCCATCTGAAATGTTGAATTTTAGCTAGTTAAAACTTGACAAAAAAAAGACATGTATGATAGAAAAAAAATATTTTTATAAATTCTGAAAGTTTTTCATTAATATCTAACATTAGTATTGTAATTTCATTAATATCTAACACGAGTATTGTAATTTCAGTCGAAATTTTTCTCACTCTTATTAACCAACCTGGCCAAACCCAAGATCAAATGAATAACCAGCCTCATTAACAATTTCACTAAATCTAACTGAAGTCTGAATCTATCTTGGTGAAAAAAGCGTAGCTCAAGTGATATAAATATCAATAAACCATGGGTAGATGTTTCTGAGGAGAGGAGGATGGCAATTTAGTCATCAACTTTTGAAATACCATGTATCAGGACCACCTAACTACAATCAGGATCAAATATAGGACAAAAATGATCATGGAGATCCAAAAAGTGCAAACAAAAAAAGGGACTTGATCCTAATTTCTACATAGGAAAAGTGCACACAATTTAACATGAGAGCCAGGTAATTCAAAGCTTAGTCTTCACTAGCCTGCATAATTGTCCTATCATCACCATGGACAAAAGATATAAGATTTCTTGGAGATGAATCCTATGACAAGGACCTCAAAGCTTGTCAAAGTAATATTAGAAATTTGAGGAATAAATCCAGTCACTCTCAACAAAGATAATTGTTGTGACTTTATTGATTTCTGATTTCAATATGTTGGCCATAGTAAGGGGTTTTCTTCAAACTTAGTCTCCCATTTCATATGAATTATACTTTGAATTGGACATCATGTAGAAGAAAATGATAATATTTTTCCATTTGGCGTGACATATTTGGAGTAACATTCTAAGATACAATCCAAAGCAAATAGTGCACACGAATAAGAGAGCCTCATCGCCAACTGCACAGAGGAATTCTACTTGCATAAACATAGATGGCACCTAGTCCATGTGTAGAATTGATTCTAAGAAAATTCGCATGTAATTTGTGTAAACCGTCGCATCTGTTGAAATCTTCTACTTTCAGGGTTAATGTTTAGCATTGTCTAATACAAAAACAATTGGATCTTTTGGATATATATCCCAAGAAAACTATTGAAAAGAGGTTAGCTGGGAAAGGAATATATAGTTATATTTCGAGGAATAGATAGTGAAGAAGCTCTACGCCCATCACCCTGTTCAGAGATTTTTTAGTGGGACGATGGGTAAGCTGGGAGTTCAGGGAGTGAAGGATGGGAGTTAATATAAAACTGGCAGTTCTAGTGCCTATGGCAGGAAGGAGCTTATGGGGCCTTTCTGTCTGGGTGTTTGCGTAGTCACGACCCGGTGTGTGCCACTTTGACCTGTGTTGGTATGAGGCTCCTGCCTTTAATCAATTGCTTGTACGACTACGAGAAGGAGCATACCATAACCATAAACTTGATAGTCAGGAGAAGGTTTTATGATAGGATAGATTAAAAATTTTGCATAGTTTTTGGAAAGGAAAGAGAAGTCAACCTTCTCTATTTGCAAGCCAATAAATTTTTCTCGTGTTTATTCACTGTCTCTCTCAAATTATTTTATAGTGGTTGAATCAAACTACTTGGAAGTATAAATGCTTGACTTGCTCAAAATAAATGATTTTATAAAGTTTACTTGGTATATGCTCAAATGGTGAATCATGCATATAATCTCACTGTGTTATACCATATGGACTTTGAAAGATATGAAATAATGTATTAGTGTGTTTTCTAGTTATTAAAATTCCATGATATTTTCTATTTCGTTGTTCATGATCGAGAAGCACTTTGATTAACACGTTACACCATAGTGAATAGCTATCAAGCACGCATGCTAATAACTTTACAGGAATTTCAAAGCTATCATAGATTCATGTCAAGGAAACTCCATTGAAAACATAAAATGAAGAATAGTAAGCATTACTGCATGAAAATCAGGAAATGTAGGAAAACATTTATTTTGTCTTTTGTTACACCTAATGAAGCTGGAAACCTTCTCAAAATTAACTAAACAAAGCCTACTCCTGGTATTCTCACATTACAACATATTTTTTTGGTTTTCACCAAATAAACCATAATAAATAATGGTTTGAGGACCCGCAAAGCCTGTAAAATACCAAAATTGCATTGCAGAACAAAACCAAGGAAAATGTAATGAGAATTTTGTTTAAATACTGCAAATCAAACTAATTTAATGTAATTACCAGAATATATTAGCTTTTACAAAGATTTAAATTGACATGCCACAAAAATAATAGAAAATTCCCCATTCTTTTATCCAATTTGTTTCTTCAAATTGTCAATTTAATGGAAAATGTATCATGTACAACGAAAATTATATACTTTCCATGCATTTACAGGAGCAACATAATGAATTCAAGCTAATTTACAGGATCAACATCACTGACTCATGGATCCATGAAATAAATAACCATTTATGAAAATATTTATTATCTCAAAATTAGTAAAGCAAAGCCGAATTCTTCGTGATGTTACACATTTATTTCACATTACAACATATTTCTAAAATTATCAGGAAGCCTGCCTGTAAAATGTTGCACTTCACTGCAAAAAAAAAATAAGGAAAACATAGTGAGTGTTTTATGTAAATACTATGCAAAACAAACACATTTAATTTAGGTTGAGTTTTGTGTAAATACTATGCAAAACAAAAATATTTAATCTAGGTTGATTAGATCCACCGGCTATGAAAATAATTGAAAGTTTGTAGTTTAGTTTTTTTTATGGAATTTGTTAATAACTTCATTCATATAATCAATGTATAGGAAAATGTAGAAGATATAGAAAATAATACCTGAGATTTCAGAATCAGAACAATGAGAAACAAAAATTGTAAACTACTATATCAGAAAGCATATCTAGTTGCACGCTCTAGACACAACACATGGCATAGAAAATATATAGTAGAGGCTGATCTCACCTTGGCCAACGGGCATAGAAGCGCCAATACCTCAACGAAACACAAAGCAACTAGAGGAATGAATTAAATACCCATTTGCAATGGACATGCATGTCCTGAAGACAACCCGTTGCAAGTGTTGAGCTTGCATGCATGGTCATGTGTAGATACATATGATTACACATTGTTGCAGGATAGATCGCTTTGCTTACAGATGGAAGGCGAGCAAGAGTAGTGTTGTAACAACAACTATCAACGCATTGGATGTAGAGCTAGATGTTTGTCACGGATTTTAATTGTTGTCAGGGATTACTGTAAAAAAAAAAAAATTGACAATAAGAGGGTGATGGTCCAAAACATTGGAGAACAATTTAATTTAAGGACTAAACTATTTATAGCATTGCTCGCATCACCTCGTCGTCGGGTCTTGGGGCACAAGAACCAAGGGAAACGTTACCTACACCACACCATTGGTAGCCTAAAAAAATACAATTAAAAAATAAACTTAAATAAAAATTTCATTGAATATTGCAAAACCTTAATCTAAACTCTTATAATTTTAAAAATTGTTCCAAATTAATATACCTGAGCGATTCATATATATCCCCTTGTCGGGGACATAATAATAATAGCAATGTTAGATCACTATATAGTAATAAGACTAACTTACAAATAAATAAAATTGGTTCGATCACTATATAGTGAGCTTGGGATGCTTCTCACCAAGCTATTTGAGCATAGGAATACAATTTTAAAACAAACTAATTAATTTGTTTCTTTAGGTCCGATAGACCAAAGTTTGGTCTCAGTGGACGTTAACCACCACCACCACCACCACCATCACCACCATCATCAATAATAAGACTAACTTACAAATAAATAAATTTTTGTAAATAATTTAAAAAAAATTAGCTGTTTGGTAAAGATGTATATCTCAATATTATAGTGATTTGCAACCTTAAATAATTATATATTTCTTATAAAGTAGGTTGTTAATATTGTTATTATTACTATTTGCATAGATTTAATAGATATTCATTTAAGTTTATTCCACTAAGTAAAAGCTTAACAAACATTAATAAATACTTTTCAATCCAATAAATATATTTTAAAGGTGTTTTCATATTAATATAATCAGCATAGATCCATGTAAAAGGGGATCTACCAAGAGAGATTAAATATCGCAAGGTGAACATTTTTTTAGAGTGAAAGTGTTGAGGAAATGTGTAATCCAATGTTTATAGTTTATCTAATTTATATTGTTTTATAGCATTGCAATTCTAAATAATTTAAATTTAATCTAAGCTGGCATGCTATTTGCACCTCTTCTATGCAATGAGTCATTTTCATATGCAATATTTTAAATACAAAATAAATAAACATAATAACTCATTTTTATATACAATATTTTAAATATAAAGTAAAACAACACAATAATTCAAACATTTAAAATAAAATAACATAATAGTTCAAACATTTAAATAAATAATCAAGCTAACATGTCTTTATTTTGGATATGGCGACATAATACATAAAATTAATACATGGCTTAACTTTTAGACGGGTATATAAAACAAAGTTTATTCTACATATAATAAATAAAAATTGTTTATAGACACGAATAAAAAGTGCAAGGGGAACAGTGCTCTGAGATGGATGTTGTTCGTGGTTTCACAGGAGTCAGGCCGCTCTTTCGATTCATCGATGTGCCATTGCTTCCTCACTACTTCCTCCGGTGAACGTGGCCGGGCCTTTGAAGGTCTCGCATAGGCACCTGTTCCTTTTTCTGTTTGCTTTTGCCTTTTTTTCTCTATTTTTTCTTGGCTAGGGTTTTACCCTCTCAGAGAGTTGGTTCGGCCTCTTTTGTTTTGTCTTTCTGCTCCTTGTCACTCTGAGGGTGGTCATATAATCCCTCCTTCCTGTCCCTGGAGGTTTATTCCACAACCCTCATCCGGTGGGTGTTTTTCTTTTTGGGTTCCTTTTGTTCCTTTTCTCCCTGCTAGTGTGGTTGAGCTCCAGACTGCTGCCTCCCTTGGAGTCCCTCCCCTTCAATGGGGGACTAGTACCAACCAAGGTTTATAAAAAAATGGGAAGTACGATGTTTTTTCTGTAGCTGCTCTGGTTTTATCGTCGTTCCTCCACCACCTTTGCATGGGGTACCCCCTTTCTGCTTCGTAGTATTGTATTTTGGGTTTTTGGTTGACTTTAGATCGAAGCCGTTTGTGTGAAGACAACTCCCGTGTTTTCTGTTCAAACCCTCATTGGGTTCCTCTTTCTCTGTCAGGTCACTTGTCGTTGACATATGATTTTTGTCCTAACCGAACATTCCTTGGGTTCACTCCCTCATCTTACATGGTGGGTATATGATTGCCGTTGACATTGGCTCACCGGAGTGTGGTTTGTTTGGTGGGGTTTGGGTTACGGGCTTTCGTCTATAGCTTTCTCTTCACTTAACCTTCTCTCTGTATAGGCCTTTTATTGAACTCTGGGATTAGTTCTTTCTGCCACCGCACTGCATAGGGTTGACCTGGGCAGATCCTACATGGCTGACGATGGCATGAAGCAGCGGTTTCATCGGAAATGAAAGTCAAAATGCATCAAGGTACAGGAAGTTCGGTATCGTTTTGTATTAGGTCATGATGTTTTCTTGGACCGGGTCACCTCCCTTTGTTCACGTGCCTTAGTAGGGCATCTGGAGTACTGCAAGATGGACAAAGCCTCTTGGGTGAGCTGGGCTGCAGATAATTGGAAGCCTCTCTTCGATTATGTGCCGACCATTAGTTTGTTGTCCAATGGATGGATAGTGTTCGTGTTTCTTGATGAGGAGCATTGCTCCCGTGTGTTGGAAGGTATCTGGAGAATCGAAAAAGGTTCATTGGTTCTCGGAAGATGGCACTCCAATTTCGATCCTCTGAGGGAAATAATAATCAAACGTCACTTGTGGGTCTTGTTACCCCACTTGCCTTTTCCCCTATGGAGCCGTCCCATTCTGGAATGGATTGGGAACACTATCGGCAGATTTGTCTCTGTGGACGATGATTTCAAGCAGGTCTATGACAAAAGGGTGGCCAAAATTCTTGTGGAATTTGATATCTCGAAGGGCCTACCAGCTGAAGTTGAGATTCTTTGTGGGGAGCGATTATTGATTCAAAGTCTTGATTATCTTCATGTTCCCTTCAGGTGCAGCTGCTGTCGCTCAGTTGGTCACTTATGGAAAGCCTGTCCTCATCGGCTTTCGGCAGGGAACATTTTGGTCGCTAAGGAACAGAGTTCGCCTTCATGTGCAACTAACCCATTGGAGGGGTTTCAGACTCCTTCAGGTACTTCCATTGATGATCTTCAATCCCCACCAGGTATCCCCTTTGTTTCTAATCCTACTACTAAAATTGTATCGAACTCTTTTTTGGAGGATGTTGATAATTTGATATTGTCACATAAAAAATATCTCAGTCCCTCCTCATCCTCCCAGGTAGTTTCTGTTTCTCCTCCTCGAGACTCCTCTTTGGGTTTGACCCCACTTTCTCTCCCCCTCTCTAACCCTGTTACTTTGCCTGTTGAAGCTTGCACTCTCCCTTTTAGTGATGATCTCTCCTTTGCTTGGGTTTTACATCCTGGGACCTTGGTACCACCAGCACTTGATTCCTTGGAGGAATTTCCTCCCCTTCAAGCCAAGGGTTCTCTTGATGAACCCGTTTTACCTTATCCTTCAACCCTTCCTCCCCCTTCTCTTTTGGTCACTCCACCTCATAGTCCTACCTCCTCGCCCTCTTTCTCTGACCCCACCTTGAAGAAGTCTCTTTCCATCTTTACGGCCTCTTCCCCTTCATCCCCCGCTACTCTGCATCTGAACTCCATCAGGTTCTCAAATGTGACTATCCGAAATCCCCCTAGGGGGAAAAGGAATACTAAAGTGGATCTCTCCTCGTCCTCACCTCCCTATATTCCCCTTTCAGTTCGAATTAAGGAGGCAGTGAGAGGACATTCAACTAGGGGTCTTAGAGCATCGTCACCCCACAAGGATTTGTCTTGATGTTAATTCTCTCTCTCAATGTTCGTGTTCTGGGGGGCAGGACCAAATCTCTCAGCCTCCGCTCTCTCTTCAACTCACTCAACCCTGATTTCATCCTTTTGCAGGAGACAATGTGCAGTGCATCACCTGCACTTTTTGCTTTCTCTAAAATCCTCCCCACCTGGGAGTTCTGTGCCATTAGTGCCCGTGGTTTATCAGGGGGTTTACTGTCAGCTTGGAACCCTCTAAAGGCCAACTGTAGGGCTTTTCAAACATGCGCTGGATTATTATTACAAGCCTCTATTAGAGGGTCTTCTTTTCCCTTACACATTCTTAATGTTTATGGACCGTATCGTGACAGAGAATGTTTCTGGGATAAGGCCCTTCGTGGTGGTCTTCTAAACCTCCCTGGTTTGGTTTTGGGGGGTGACCTTAATCTTACTCTCCATTCCTCAGATATTTGGGGCTCAAAATCTATCCGGGATCCTCTCTCTGACCACTTTAAATCACTCTTTGAGACTGCGGGTCTTGTTGATGTGGCTCCTCAGGTGTCTGGGCCCACTTGGCGCAATGGTCGTTATGGGGACGAGGGTATTTGTAAATGATTGGACCGTTTTCTAATTTCATCTTCACTGCTCCCCTCCTTAGGGTCTTATAGGACTTGGATAAAGTGTCATGACCTCTCTGATCATTATCCAATCTGCTTTGAGTGGTGCCCTCTCAGAGGTCCCTTTAATTACCCGTTTAAGTTCAATCGCTCTTGGTTGGAGGACTCTGATTTCATTAAGTGGTTTTATAATTAGTGGACTTCTTTCATGAAAGATGACACTCTCTCTGATATTGAGGAACTTTGTCTCCTTCTCCGTAAACTTAAATCTGCCACTAAAATATGGACAAAGAAAAAATCAGACAGCTTTGCCTTGGCTACTACCAAGCTCGATCTTGCCATTGAGTCGATCCTAGTTGGTCCCTCTTTTGGTATCCTCTCAAAAGATCAAGCTGCTCATCTGTCTTTGCTTATCGCGGAAAAAAAAAAATCTTAAGCCATCTTCAGCTTACATGGCAACTTAAGAGCAGAACCAAATGGGCTCTTCTAGGTGACTCTAGTACAATTTTTTTTTCATACTGTAGCTTCGGGAAGAATATTACATAATATGATTTGGTCCCTCGAAGATTCAGATGGTAACTTAATTATGGATGAATCCTCCCTAAAAGAGATGGGAAAAGAACACTTTGCAAGCATTTTCAAGGAATATGGGGGCACCAGTCTGGTTCATCAACTTAAAGTGGTTTCTCTTTTCAAAATATTAATCCCCACCGAGCACTCCTCTTCCCTTAGCTGTCAAGTCAATTTAAAAGAAATTGAGCTTTCTCTCAATTCTTTCAAAAAAGATCGTAGTCCAGGGCCGGATGGGTGGCCTTTGGAACTTTTTCTACATTTCTTTGACCTTATGGGTCCTTTTCTTATGAATTCCATTGATCAGACCAGACTTTCGGGTTACATTCCCCCATCCCTGAATTCCACTTTCCTTGCTCTTATCCCTAAGATTGATAAGCCTCGTACCTTCGCTGACTTCAGGCCCATATCCTTGTGTAACCTCCTTTACAAGATTATTTCAAAAGTTATTGTTGGAAGGTTAAAACCCTTTCTGGATCAGGGAATTTCCCATGAACAATTTGGGTTCCTAAAGGATCGCCTTATCTCTGAACCAATTGGAATTGTTCAAGAAGTACTTCACTCGGTGAAAACCCAAAATCTTTGTGCCTTTGTTCTCAAATTGGATCTCTCGAAGGCTTTTGATAGGGTGGATTGGACCTATGTCAAACTGATCCTGATTCAAATTGGTGTACCTCTCCTCACTGTGAATTTGATCATGGGTTGCCTCTCCACAGCAAATTTTGCGGTTCTGATCAATGGAACCCCATCCAATTTCTTCCCTGCCTCCCGTGGTATTCGTCAAGGTTGTCCTTTATCACCTCTTCTTTTCATCCTCGTCACTGAGGGTCTCAGTATTCTCATTCGGGATGCTCGAGCAAATGGACTGATTAGGGGCATTCAGCTCTCTCCCTCCCTTTCCCCGTCTCACCTTCTCTTTGTGGATGATGTGATTCTTATGGGATCAGGTACTCTCCTGGACTGGTCTGCTTTTGAATTTATATTGGAGACCTTTTGTAAAGCCTCGGGTATGAAGATAAACTTTGACAATTCATGTTTGCTCTATTATAATCTCTCTGCTGACTGTCAGAATTGGTTTGCTGGTAACCTGCCTTACAAATTGTAGCCACTTCAATCTGGTTTATCCTATCTGGGATTTTTCCTGAAGCCACTTGGATACAGAGTTTTGGATTGGCACTGGATTATTAAAAAACTTGAAAAAAGAATTAGTCATTGGACTAACAAGTTGCTTTCGCTAGGGGGCAGGTTGATCCTTGTACAATCTGTTCTTTCTAGTATCCCTGTGTACTGGATGGGTCTGGCTCCCCTCCCTGTTTCCATTCTCCAGACTCTTAGAAGGGTCATGTTTAACTTCTTGTGGGGATCCTCTGACACTAACAGGAAATTTCATCTGGATAATTGGATGGACCTTTCTTGGCCCAAGGAGCTTGGTGGATGGGGTATTAAAAATATTTCATGGTTCAGTTTGGCTCTGAGAATGAAAACCTTTTGGAAAATCCTTTAGTCAGGGGGTCTTTGGTTTCAAGTCCTTCATTGCAATTATATTAAAGTGGGATCTATGGCAGATTGGTTCAGATCCAAAAAATTCAGCACGCGTAATGTATCTGTCATTTGGAGAGGTTTCATCCATACCCTACCCTGGATTGGTTCGAATTTGGCTTGGCCGGTAGGAAGAGGTAATGATATCCTGATTGGGGTAGATCAAATTGTTGGATCTCACACTGTTTTCTATCTCCCAGATGAGCTGAGATCATACTTGCAGGATTTGGATATTTGTACTCTTGCGCAGGCCCAAAATACACAAGAAGATGCTCAGTGTTATTGTTATACTGCGGAGGAACTGAACTTGGGGGGAACTTTTCTTGATTTGTGGACTGATTATGTTGCTGGTTTATCTGGAGCTGGAATACGAATCACAGGTTTTGATGACGAAGTGGTTTGGGATTATAGTAAGAAGACGGGCTCCTTATCTGCTAGGGATGCTTATGATTGTATTGTTTCCTCTTCCTCGGGGCCCGCTACATCACCTGTCGATGCTTATATATGGAACAAATATCTGCCAAAAAAAATTTCATGTTTCATTTGGTTAGCAGTCAGGTACAAAATCCTCACCTAGGAGAATTTACAGAAAAAAGGCAAGCTGGGCCCAGGTATTTGTGTTCTTTGCAAAGCAGATGGAGAAACTATAGAGCATCTTTTCACTCAATGTACTGTCTGGAAAATGGTGGCTGAACAGGTCTGCGATCATTTAAATTTACATGCTTTCTCTACTCATGTACCTCTTGTGGATATGTTACTTGACTGGTTGGGGAAGCTGTCTAGAAGCTCGACTATCCATTTACTTCCATTCCACATGATGTGGATCGTATGGAAGGCTCGCAATCAGGTTATATTTGAAGACAAAGGAAGGAATATCTACAGTATTGTATGCCAAATTATTACTGTTGTTCAGCCTCTTTCTATTTTTCCTGTTAAGAGGAAAAAATCTGATAGAATATTGGGGAAGGCTCCTCCCATGTTCTACCCCTGTGGTTTCATTGATGGAGCATCAAACTGTTTGTTAGCTGGTGTGGGTTTTTTCATTTATATAAATGACTGCCACCATATGGATTTCTCGCTGGGGGTTGGACATGGAACCAACACTAAAGCAGAACTGCTCAAATTATGGGAAATTATTCTTACCTCCCATATGATGGGGATCCCCCTTACCCAGATATATGGTGATTCACTTGTAATCATCAATTGGGCGAAGGGATCGACTGCTCTCTCCCCGATTGATCTAGTTCATTGGTGTAGGGAGACAAAAAAGCTATTCTCTAGCTTCCAGGCATTGTCTTTCACCCACATCTATCGAGAGCACAATCGGTTGGATGACCATCTTTCTAAAGATGCACTCATTTTTCCACAGGGAAAAGGCAGATATATGGAATTTTTCGAGAACCAATTGGTTTCTCAGGATTTTTTTTCAGCTCTGTTGAGAATGCAAAAGGGAATTTCTTCCCTACTGTTGGTTTGTTTTAGTATTGAGTACTCACTTTTAGAATGCTGATCAGTGCCTTTTGGCACTCGATAGATGTGGCTGAGTTGGCAGTCCTCTCATGATGAGACAGTTTACCGATGGGATCTTTTAGTGGTTGATGTGCCATTCCCCCCGGCAAAACTCCTTTGGGCGGTGACTTTGTTTGTAACTCGATAGAGGGATGACTGTAAAGATGACCTTTGATTCCTATAAGAATAACAAGGACAGGCTTTTTTCTTCCTGAAAAAAAGAATATGATAAAATAAATACTAATTTACAAGTATATATCAACCCACAAAAATCATTTTTATTGATAATGAATTAGTAAATAAAAAATATAATTTAAAAATGTTAATTTTAATTAAATACACTACAAGCCAGACTTTCGTTTTATAGTAGGACCGGATCTAACTGGCCAGAACTCACCCTTTCAGGCGCTGCCCAAAAAAATATTTTTTATTAATAATGAATTAGTAAATAAAAAATATAATTTAAAAGTGAAAACATTAACAGTAAATAAATAGATTAATAAATTAGTAATTAACATTTTAAAAAAGATTAATAATTTATTATTAAATTTTACAAAGATTAATAATTTATTATTAAATTTTATTTGTATGATTTTTTAATAATGATTTGTATTCTTTTTTTCTTGGAAAAAAAACATAATTTTATATTTTCGGAAGAGTAATAAATTTATATTTTGTAGATATACATTCCTGTATATTTTGAGAATAACAAGTGTGAATACACACACACCAAGTCTTGAAAAACAAAACATCTTCCATGACCTATCCAAATAACTACTAGCATACAAAAGTATTAGCAAACTGTCTTCAAAAACTGTTCCCGCATCAGTGAATAGACAGAGTTCCAACTTGTACCCTCCCGAAAATAGTTTTAGAACTAAAACAACAAAATATCTTCCAATCCATGAGATATAAGCCCGTGACATATTGTCTCAAGCTGACAAAAGAATATATACCCAATCTGTATCACGTGTTAACCCAACAAAATAGGATAATTGATTCTGTAATACTCAACAAGTATAACTATCAGAGATATAAAACAGTCCATTCAATTGACTGTCCGACATAATCAATTGAGAATCAACATAAATAAAAAAGAACAGTTTTGTTCTAAAGATCGGTAGCCTCAATAAAAGGCCGATGGAAATATTCAAAGCTTGAATCATCTATCCATTCTTTAACCTTCCAATGGCCAGTAACCAGTTGGAGCCCTGCCTTTGATGCTCTGTCCGCTTGGTAGTTTTTTTCCTTGTAAATATGTTCGCAAGAGAAAGAAGTATACGAATCAATAATTTCCAGAACTGATAAAAGTATGTTCTCTAGTCTCAAATCTCTGCAAAGTTGAATCTTCTTGATCCAATTTATCACATTAAGTGAATCACCTAAATCTTAAGAGTTCGACAACCCTTCTCAGCTGCAAAAATGAGGAGTAATTTCTGTTAAATTTTTATATGCTTAGCTAAAACATCATTATTTCATTTCATTTCCATAACAAAAGCATATAAACAGGATAACTGAAAGAAACAATATCACAAGAACAACACAGATTTATCCTGGGAAAACCCTAAAGGGAAAAACCCAACAAAAGCTTCCTCAATATAGATGCCCCAAAAAGGTAAAAAGGTAAAACCAACAAGGAGATCAAAAACCTGATCCTCCTCCTTCTCTAGCTACTTCTCTCCTCCACAAGTGCGCTACTCAAATGAGTGTGTGTGTCTCAAATGAGGAGCACTACACCTCTATTTATATTCATCCATTCACTTAAGTTAACTCATTTGACATGTAGGCTCCAGTTAAATCATGTAGGTTTGAGTTACACATGTAGGCTCAAGTAACCACACTGGGGTGCTAATGACCCACCTTTACATTTAGAGGGGACTACCTCATGACTCTTATTAGTTCTTCCAATTAGGAGCATCGGGGTACAATGTAATACAAGTGGTTCTCCCGGTAGGACCATCGGGGACCACGAAAAGATACATATAGAATATTCTCAGAAGTTACAATATTTCAACACTCCCCCTTAACGAGAAGGGTATTCTATAGCAACATCAACAACAATAAGAGTAGAGATAGGGGACATCATCAACATTAGCAGGGTAACACATCTATAAATCATTGGAAGCTTTTCAACATCATGTAGTCTTCATCTTCAATCTTCAGTCTTCATCATCAGCAACATCTTCAGCATTTTGATCTTTCAATTAGCAACGACATCTTCAGCACTTGGACCTTTCGATCAGCAACATCTTCAGCACTTTGACTATTCGATCAGCAACAACATCTTCAGCATTTTGACCTTTCGATCAACAACATCTTCAACACTTTGACTTTTTGATCAGCAACAATATCTTCAGCATTTTGACCTTTTGATCAACAACATCTTCAGCACTTTGACTTTTCGATCAGCAACAACATCTTCAGCACCTTGACCTTTTGATCAGCAGCAACATCTTTAGTACTTTGACCTCTCGATCAGCAATATCATCATCAACACTTTTCCCTTTCGATCAGCAGCAACATCATCATCATCATATTCTGATATGTCGATCATAATCATCATCACATTCTGATCTTTCGATCAGAAACATCATCAACATACTTTGATCTTTCGATCAGAAACATCATCATCATACTCTGATCTTTCGATTAGAAACATCATAATCATAGTGCGTTATCATCATACTTTGATCTTTAGATCAGTACATCATCATCATCATACTCTGATCTTTCGATCAGTATGTCATCATCATCATACATTGATCTTTTGATCAGTACGTCATCATACTCTGATCTTTCGATCAATACGTCATCATCATCATACTCTGATCTTTCGATCAGTACGACATCATCATCATCAGCAACAACCCGCAATCCACAACTCAAAGACAAAAAGTATTTGGATCACTTTTGGACTTAAAGTCCAGGGATGATACAATCCCACCACATTATCGACAACCGAAGTTACCGGATTGATTACGAGAGAATCAGTCCCTATCACTTTAGGACTAAGTCCAAGGACGATGCAATCCTACCACATTCTCGATGACCGAAGTCACCGGATCACTTCTGGACATATGTCCCAGGATGATACAATCCCACCACATTATCGACAACCGAAGTTACCGGATTGATTACGAGAGAATCAGTCCCTATCACTTTAGGACTAAGTCCAAGGATGATGCAATCCTACCACATTCTCGAGGACCGAAGCCACCGGATTGATTACGGGAGAATCAGTCCCTATCACTTTAGGACAATGTCCAAGGATGATGCAATTCTACCACATTCTCGATGACCAAAGTTACACCAGATCCATTCTGAACTGAAGTTCAAGGATGATACAATCCTGCCACATTCTCGATGACCGAAGTCACCGGATCACTTCTGGACATATGTCCCAGGATGATACAATCCCTCTTCATTCTCGAATACTGAGGTCTCCGGATCACTTTAGGGAAAGTGCCCAGGGATGATACAATCCCACTGCATTCTCTAGGACCGAGGCCACCGGATCACTTTAGGGAAAGTGCCCAGGGATGAGACAATCCCACCACGTTCTCGAGGACTGAGGTCACCGGATCTATTATGGACAGATGTCCCAAGATGATACAATCCCTCTTCATTCTCGAAGACCGAGGTCTCCGGATCACTTTAGGGAAAGTGCCCAGGGATGATACAATCCCACTGCATTCTTGATGACCGAGGTCACTGGATCACTTTAGGGAAAGTGCCTAGGGATGATACAATCCCACCACATTCTCGAGGACCGAGGTCACCGGATCTATTATGGACAGATGTCCTGGGATGATACAATCCCTCTTCATTCTCAAAGACTGAGGTCTCCGGATCACTTTAGGGCAAGTGCCTAGGGATGATACAATCCCACTGCAACATCACTACTCCCCCTTTTGAGGAAGGTCTTTCCGAACAACACCAAGCTTGTCTCAAAAGTGTTCGAACTCTACTTGAGGCAGAGGCTTCATCGGTACATCATCATCCAAACCATCATCATCTACATCTTCAGTATGTGAATACTGAACTATCACCATCTGTATCTCCAATATGTGAATACTGAAAGCATCATCATCTATATCTTCAGTATAGAAATACTGGAAGCATCATCATCTCTATATTCAGTATAGAAATACGAAATCACCATCATCTGTATCTACAGTATGTAAATACTGAAATATCATCTATATCTTCAGTATGGGAATACTGAAATCATCATCATCTATATCTTCAGTATGGGAATACTGAAATCATCATCATCCGTATATCCAGTATGGGAATACTAAAACATCATCATCTCTATATTCAGTATAGAAATACTGAATCACCATCATCTGCATCTACAGTATCATCATCTGCATCTTATCTTGTATGTAGAAATACCAGATTTCTATGTGCTACATCAGAACACAGGGTTCTTTGTCATCACAAATATGGTTATCACATAGAATCATTGTAGTATCCATATTTAGGTCAAAGAGACCTGATATCAGCTTCTGAAGCCATATGGCTTCACAACTTAGTAGAGCAATCTGCTATGTATTCTGCTTTACTCGTGCTAAGAGAAACACTGGACTATTTCCTATTAAACCATGAACTCATAACAAACCCAAAAGAATCTACCTGATGTGCTTTTCTTGTCTGAGATACTTCCAGCTCAATCTGCATCTGTATAGCCATACAATCTGTCGTCATGGTTTCCATCATAGTATAGACCAAAGTCTATAGTCCCTTTTAGATATCTCATCACATGTTTTGCAGCTACTAGGTGAACCCGTATTGGTTGAACAAGATATTGACTTAAGGTGTTCACAGAAAAACAAATGTCTAGTTTGGTATTTCATAAGTACATCAATGACCCAATGATCTATCTGTAATGAGTCACATCCACTAACTCTGATGAGTCATCAGCTAACAGCTCCAGGTTGGAGTTCATGGGTGTTACCATGGATTTGCATTCCAACATATTGAATCTCTTCAATATCTCTACCGCATACTTTCCCTAGTTGAGAAAGATTCCTTCTGAACTTTGCCATACTTCCAAACCTAGGAAATAATGCATTAACCCAAGGTCTTTCATCTCAAATTCTTCTGCTAGTTTCTTCTTGCTTTCCATGATCTATTTCTCATTCCGTGTCAAGAATAAGTCATCCGCATATAATAATAGGATGACAGGTTCATCTTCTACAACCTTGTAGTAAAGGTTAGGATCGACTTTACTCTTGGCAAGGCCCATGATTGTTAGGAAACTATCTATTCTTCCATACCAAGCTATGGGATCTTGCTTTAGGCCATAGAGGGCCTTCTTCAACTTGCATATGTGAGTCCATCTGTCTTCAACTTCAAATCCTTGTGACTATTCAATGTAAAACTCTTCCTCAATCATTCCATTAAGGAAGGCTTGTCTTTACTTCATCATGGAAGAAACTACCATGATAGTTCTAAAAAAAGTGTACCTTACTTCCTGGAGTAAGTGTCTTTTCAGACATAATTCCCTCTTTCTGATAAAAACCTCTAGCCACAATTCGTTCCTTACTTCTATCATCAACATATTTTATCTTGCAAATCCATTTGGAAGATACCACATTCTTGCTTTCTGGTTTGAGTACTATATCCGAAACATCATTCTAGTATTCTTTCATCATAACATCTTCCGTGAGTTCATCTTGTCAGGTCATCAACATATCCTAGTCTTCTGCATTCAACCTTGAAGGTTGGAACCCACTTTACTCTTGATGAATTCTCGATCCATCACGAAGCTATCCATCATGTCGTACCATGTCAAACTCAGATATCTTCTGTAGTCACTCCCCCTAAATTGGAGTATCATCTTCCCTCTTCATTCTGTACAGGTGGTTCTATGCTTGATATATACTGGTCAATAGAGTATGTCTATTCTTTCTGAGGCAAATCACAAACCTTTCTTTGTACACTTGTTCTTGTGGATCCATATGGAGGATACTATGTACTTCCCTTTATGTCTCGAAATCATATCGTATACATCATTCCCCATGATCAACTGTTATTCTTTGATCATAGCTTCTTTCATAGCATTCTTTTCTTCATCTTGAGTTATCTCTCATACCCATGGTGGTCTTCATCCTTCGAGGTGGATCTACTGATCTATGAAGCTCTTTCTTCCGTCATGGTGTCTCTGAACCTGGGAGCTTCAGATTTTACTGCAGTGAATCTTGAATTGTCATCACTTGTTCTTCAGAACAACTCTCATTCTTCTTGTAGGAGGTTGTACAGGACCTTCCCTACAATTCAAATGCACCAGCTGCATGGTTAGAACTATTTCGTAAAACATATGCATAATGACAAATTCTTATGCATCATGCAACTGTTTAGCCAATACAACATTCATCCAAAACTTTCTAGATGCCTTCCATCTCTATCTTGACATTATTGAGATTGTGCACTAATCCAATATGTCATCAAGGCGGCTTCATTCTAGATAAGTAGCAATGGAGAGCACCATGAGATACTTACCCATCACATGCATATTAGTAGTATACAGTTGTTAATGCAAACAATCTATCATGCATAACACATCAACTGAATATAATCAAATGTATAACAAAACAATATCATGAAATGAAAATTGAATACTTATCTTTTATTTGTTTTGTGGGTAAACTCCATCTTGATCATTTCGCTTCATCATCTTCTTCATGACATCATCATTTCTTATTCAAATGATAAGATGGATAAGAGGTTCTTCAGGAATTGAGTTCTTCACATTCCTCATCGCTTGAGGGATCTTCTTTGAATGGTGAGAGCTTGATCTTCAATTGCTCCCATCTTCTTCTTCTCTTCTTATGAGTCGAGCTTCTTCTTCTTCCCAGAGTCAACTCAAAGTAATCACTTCCTTCTGGCATACATTCTTCTCATGAATGAATCCCACGATCCTGGGAGACCATTCAAGGTGGCTATCACCACTTCTGCATTCACCGCTTCTTCTTCTATTACTTCAAGATGTTCTGCATTCTGGATCTTCACATTCTTCAACATGGTTTTCTTAAAGCCATTTTCTGATTTATGTCCTTATCTTCAAATATCTTGATCAAGGAATCAAACATCTTTGGTGTCTTTAGGGAAGACACTTGTGGTACAAGGTGATCCGTGATTGAATCAAGAATGATCTTCTTGGCCTTGATCAAGTTCTTCTTGTGTAAGGCTTTGAGCCTCATCTCCGTATGGAACTGGAACCTCTCTACTCATGTAGGTGTCCAATTCATTTTCTTCTGAGAGATCAAATACTTCCATGCTTGGAAGTTTTCAACTTCACCAAGCTTATCAACAAGCTGATGTGATAGATCACTTTGAAATGAGAACCTCAAATTCAAATACCAAAAGATTAGATCTTACCGATTTGAGGTGTCCGTCCTACTTCCGGAGCTGGCTAATCTAGGGTTTGTCAGAGAAACCATAAAAAAACTTGGAATATTTCAGATATGATTGGATAGAAATATATATCTCTTCAAATGGAGCTGTCCAATGTACTTCTTTTCTGAAAACAGTGGAGGAAAGCTCTCGGAATAGGAAGCCCTAGTTTTCCAATTTCTTCTGCAGAAATGCCTGTCACTTATTCTATTCTATCTCTGAAATTACATTTTATTTATGTTTGAAATTTCTCCCTAAGGTAACCTCGTATGTTCCTGATCCAAAAACACAGGTTTCATTAGAATTGGTTTCACCAATTGGGATTTATGATTATTTTCCCAAGGTGACCTGTTACAGGACTGTTCAGAACAGTGAAGTTGTACAGCCTGCCACGTATCACTGTTTCATTTTTTGGTTCTGAAATTAGGAACACAGAAATTAAAGTCCATGATATTTCTAGAACATCTCCAAGAATTTAAGTTGGACCTTTGTATCCCACTCTATATAAATTTTCCCCAGGTGTCTTGGTTAGGGATGAATTCTCGAGGAGGCTGGAACCCTAACTTTGAAAAATCATATCTCCCATAATATAAAGAATCAGAGGCTGAATTTTGGACACAGTGTACATCAGTATTTTTTATTTGTCCTCTACAATTTTCAGCTCCTGATCCTTCTCCAATATTGGTATATAGCGAATGTACCAAAACGTAGTAGTTTTAGTATTTAGGGTTTTTCTAGCTCGGGGTCAAACTAGGGTTTGACTTTCCCGGAGTTTCACCGAACCAAAAATATTGATCCAGGTCTCTAAAATTCTATTTTGATGAGGAAATAAATCCTATTCCAGGCTCACTCAAAAATTCCTCTTCAGTAAGAAGCCCTAATTTCCCGCACCGAAAACTGAAAATGCTCGGAATCAAATTCTGCTTCGATAGAAAGATGCACCCTTCAATGGAGAGTCAGCCTAGCCTTCTTTTGCTGATTGATTGTGGAGAGAGAACCAAAAATTAAGAATCCCTAGCTTCTATATCTTGTGAAAGCTATCCTATTAAGGTTATCTCTGATACCATGTTAATTTTTTATATGCTTAGCTAAAACATCAGTATTTCATTTCATTTCCATAACAAAAGCATATAAACAGGATCATTGAAAGAAACAGTATCACAAGAACAACATAGATTTATCCTGGGAAAACCCTAAAGGGAAAAACCCAACAAAATCTTCCTCAATATAGATGCCCCAAAAAGGTAAAAAGGTAAAACCAACAAGGAGATCAAAAACCTGATCCTCCTCCTTCTCCAGCTACTTCTCTCCTCCACAAGTGCGCTACTCAAGTGAGTGTGTGTGTCTCAAATGAGGAGCACTACACCTCTATTTATATTCATCCGTTCACTTAAGTTAACTCATTTGACATTTAGGCTCGAGTTAAATTATGTAGGCTCGAGTTACACATGTAGGCTCAAGTAACCACATTGGGGTGCTAATGACCCACCTTTATAATTAGAGGGGACTACCTCATGAATCTTATTAGTTATTCCAATTAGGAGCATCGAGGTACAATTTAATACAAGTGATTCTCTCGGTAGGACCATCGGGACCACAAAAAGATACATATAGAATATTCTTCGAAGTTAAAATATTTCAACAATTTTAGACTTAGGAGTTCTGCTACATTGTTGCTACATTCTCCTAACCCAGTCATAAGTTCAAAGGAATCATTTTATGTTAAGAAGAGTACTTCCCCCCCACACATGTTGTTTTGAGAGGCTCCATCAAAAAAACCCTAAGGAGAAGTCTTGTCAATTTGAAGAGCCAAAACCCCCCTCTATTTTTTGATTCGAATGTGTGGTGGAAAAGCCTGAATAACCCCACATGACATGCTAGCTGAAATGGACGATGTGTGATATTTCCCATTAAAAATGAGGTTGTTCCTTGCTAACAAAATCCCCCAGGTAAAAAGCAAAGGAAGAGCCGCCATAATTTCCCTAGTTTAAAATTTCTTCCAATTTTCCCAGGCCAGCAAAATGGAATCCCCTTCCCACCTACACTCCAAACCCAGAATTAACAACTTTACACATTCCTTCTAAACTTCAATGTAGTATGCACATTTGAGAAAAAGGTGGTTCATCGAGTCCTCCTCAGCCTTACATAAAACAAAGCTTCCCTGACCCTGGAAGCCTCTCTTTTGTAAGGTATCCCAAGTTGGAACCTTGTTTTCCAGCACACACCAGAGAAAGAGTCTAGTTTTTGGAGGGCTATGAATCTTCCACAATTTCTTCCACCACCATTTCGCCTCCCTTTCAAACCCAATATCACTCAGCTTTAAATATCCCCCTTTTGAGGTATATTTCCCTCTCGGAGCTGAGTCCCAAATCATCACATCCTCTCTATCCTGAAGCTGAACCTGTGACTGATTCAACACCCTAATATATTGTGCCAGATCCTCTTCTTCAAGTTCAGGTAATCTAAAATAGGTATCCCTCCACCAGGACTAGGACCTCCTATTCTCCTACACAGGATCAGCCAGATGAGCTAGAGTGAATATATCTGTTTGTCTTAAGGAAGCCACCAAGTTTGCAGAAATCCTGTGTTGATTATTGCTGCACACCCATGGATCCACCCACGATCCACCCCAACCCTCATCTTCCTTCCATCCCTAATGTTCCAAGCCAAACTGTCACCAATGATATCAAAAGACTTTACCATAGCCTTCCAGATAATAGAGCCACCCGAATGAGATTTGCTATCATTCCTAATCCAATCCTCCACTAAATCTGGAGCTATATATTTCTGAGGCACTACCCGAGTCCATAGGATATTTGCTTTCAGTAATATCCAACCCCCTTTCGCTTCCAACGCCTTTGAGAAAAGAAATATATTTTTGAGTCCCTATCCCCCCAACCCCTTGGGCACCGCAGGTCAATTCCATTGGACCCAAGGAATCATCCTCACTTCCCGTTTCCCACTCCATAAAAACAAAAAACATATCCGACGAGCCTCCTCCAAAATTCCTTTTGGGATCCAAGCCAGGGACATCCAATATACAGGGATTGCTTCAAGAAAAGCCTTTACTAGTACCAATCTCCCTGCTCTAGAGAGCCATTTATGGCTCCACACTTTAAGGTGCTTTTCCAGCTTTTCCAGTAGCTAGTGCCAATCCTTATTTTGGTAGTAATTTGGTTTTAAGAAAAACCCTAGGTACTTTATCCCACCTTCCAATTCTTTAAGTTTGTAATGGAAAGCATTAGTAATGTGACGTAACTATTCCACACCAAGCCTATGAGTAGACAGTGTGGAATTTCATTCATTGATCTCCATTCCAGTTGCTGTTGCAAAAAGGGATAGAATCCAGGAAATGGAATTCACATCTCTAGCTGAGCCTGAGCAAAAAACCAACACATTATCCACACATATTAAATGAGTTATCTGTAAAAGATGTGAAATCTAAATTCCTTGGAGATCCCAAACCCTTCGAGCCTCCCTTAGTGACCTGCTCAAACCCTCATCCACCAGCAGGAACAAGAGTGGGGAAAGTGGACAACCCTGGCGAAGGCCTCTTTCAGCATGGAAAAAAGGTGAAGTTGCCCCATTGATCAGGACCAAGAAAGATACAATAGTGATACAACTCATGATCCATATGATAAATGAAATTCCAAAACCAAGATGTGTTAGGAGCATACAAATATATAACCAACTTACCTTGTCATAGGCTTTAGAGAGATCAATTTTGAGTATAGTGCCTTTAATGTTTTTGGATTTCATGCTATGAAGACCTTCTTGAGCCACTCCAATGGCTTCATGGATCTAACGCCCTTCCAAAAACCCAAATTGTTCCACCATGATATGGTTCGATAAGATATTTTTCAGTCCATGAGCAATCACCTTTGAGATCACTTTATACACACAATTACACAAAGAGATGGGTCTAAACTCGTTCAAAGACTCTGGGTTGTCAACCTTAGGGATCAATGCAATAAAGGTCGCATTAAAAATGTCTAGAATTCTACCGGTGATAGGAGAATCCTCCACCATCCTCAGTATATCCCCACCCAGGAGATCATAAAGTTCACTAAAGAATTCGATGGTCCACCCATCCAGTCCTGGAATTTTGTCCTTCTGGAAACTATGTAGTACTGCCTTGAGTTCTTCTTCAGTCACTTCCTCCATCAGGGCCAAATTGTCTTCCTCCTCCACAAAATGTAGAAAAAACTGAGCGATTTGAATAATATCAGCAATAGATGTCTGAGTTGGAGCACGATATAACCCCTGAAAATGTTCAACCCTTATCCTTGCCATGCCCTCAAAGGTATCATGAATTGTGCCCTGATCATCCTTTATGCTCCAAATAGTGTTCGAGGCTTTCCTGCCCCTAACATATGCATGAAAAAACTTTGTATTTTCCCCCACATTCCAACCATATAGCTCTGCTCTTTAATCTCCAAGTTTCCTCCCTCTCTAGTAAAATAGTGTTCCTTCTTCCCATCAAAGTAATTAGTGATTCCTTTTCCACCAAGGTCAGCATACCACCCCCATCCTTTTTCAAGGTATCAACGATTTCTTTCTCTATAAATTTTAATTCATGTTCTTCCCTGCTTCTTTTCTCTGCTTCCCAGCCCTTAATAGATGCCTTGATTTTATGTATATTTTCCGCAAACTGAAAAGATGCAGTAAGACCACTGTCCAAATTATAATGAACTCACAGATCGTTATCAATAAACGGAAAGATTCATCTTTGAGCCAGGTCTTGTTAAATTTCAACGGGCTGGGCGGTTTATTAGGCCCATTCCTGAACTCTAGGAAAATAGGTAGATGATATGAATTTCCACCACCTCCAACCCACTGTCGAATGAAGTGTTGAATTTCCACCAACATCTTAGACACCAGAAAGTGATCCAGGCATTTGGCTACACGCCCCTCCCCACATCTATTATTAGTCCAAGGGGGTTTAAGCTTACATGGTTCAATATCAAGCCAATTCCTTTCCACCAGTTTATGAGTAAAATATTCTGTCAACAAATATGGGTTGGCATGAGGTCCCCAAACTTTGGCCTACCCCAGTGAAAAATTTAAATCCCCCCCAACAATCACCATCTCACCCCCCAACAAATAGTTATTAAGAAAATTATCCCAAAATGGGATCCTGTTCAGATAAGGCCCAGAGACATTAAAATAGTTATTAGTTCCCCTTTTTCTAGAGACTTAAAGGTCATCCCAATAACTGATTCCATACCCCAAATATTCATAACCTTAATCTTCTGGGTATTCCAACGCAAATCCAACCCTCCTAATCGGCCACGAACATCCAAAGTCTCAAACAACTAACCTGGGAACTAGAGTTCCAACTTGCTTTTGATCACATCACCTAAACCTAAAGTCTCTTACAACATCATAACATCCAGATGTTCCAAATCAAACACCCTCCTGAGCGTTGATCTTTTACGGGGACCAACCGGACCCCTACAATTGAAAGAAATAATTTTCATCTTCGCCCCTTCTTTTGGGCATGCACCGCTCTAAGTTCTCGTTCAATAGACTATTGTTTTCCAACCTGAAGATCATTTTGTGCTTGTGATTGTGCTTTTTCCAACGCAAAAATTCTGCCTCTCCCCCGAGATGGTGGAGTAGGTTGTTTCCCTAGCCCTCCTAAATCCTCCTTCTTAGAAGACCGAAGAAAATACCTAGAGTCTGAGGACCCCTGTGGAGATGGTTGTGACTGACACCCTTCCTCACCCATCTCCAGGGCCAAAGGAGTATCTTGTTTTACAGTGATTGTAGCCGAAACAGTTGAAGAAACTACAAGTGGAGGTTGAGAGATGTTAAGGTTTTTTAATTTTTCCACCCAATCCATCCTAGATAAATTTAAATAACTACAAAATAAATTTATGGATGGAGAAAGAGTAAAGAAGTGATACCCATGGGGATAACCTTAGCCTCAGCATATTCTGCCGAAGGAGCAGCTTCAATCACTAGAAGTACCACCTCAGAAGGAGGAAAACATGCATCCACAGGAACCTCTTCATGTTCAACATGCCCAGAAACCAAAGGATCAGTTGCCCTACCAGTCAAGAGTGGTCCTTTGTTACCCCTCTGAATATGATTAACATTGATAGTGTGAATCCCCAAACTGCAATCAGCCACCAGATGGCCATAGACATGACACCGTCTGCACCTAAACAGAACGTTTTCATAATCCAGCTTTCGTGTGAAATTCACCCCTCTCCAAGACAGCTGAATATCTTCACCCAGACCTTCCCTAATATTGATATTCACCAGGATGCGAGTGACCCGACAGACTTTCATTATCTTCAAGGATAAATCAGCTTCCCTGAAGGTACCCAAAATATTGCCAATATTGATGAAGTGTTCCTCGGTCCAATACTATCGCAGCAGCCCCTGAAGTTGTACCCAAACAAGGAACACATCCACTTTCTCCAAGATAGCATCAAAGGTTAGGATCCATGGTTTTAATAACACTAGGTTTTGATCCAGAAACCAATTCCTATCCAACACCCACTGCACATGCTCCTGTCTAGTAAAATTAACAACAAACCAACCTTGAGTGAGTCCTTCTAACTTTGAAACCTCCCCGAGTGTTTCTGACCAACTAGCTTTGACCCATTTGTCAATTGTTTATGCAGAGAAATTTTTCCCTATCACCCACCCCACCATTGAGAAATTTTCCATATGCTTAATCTGTTCCCACTCTATATCATCCCCCAAGGCGTAGCTGTATCTTGTCCACCTCTTTTTAGTCAACTGTTTCTTCCTTTTTTTAACACCCTTGTTTCCACCCTTTTTATCAGCAGCAGAGTTTCCATGACTGCCATCTCTAAGTGGAGAAGTGTTCCTTCCCCTTGACAGGTCCCCAACAACATTATGCCCATCCTCATTGACCTGAACTTCCACCCTTGAAACCCCAGCACCAAGGAGAACCCCAATAGCTTCACTGTTTCCCACGCTTGTAATAGAAACCAAGGGTTCACCGTCTATCAGACCAACTTCCTGAGCAGTAATATCCCCCGAAACCCCAACCGAAACATTACCACCAGTGTTCACTCATGATATGACAAATGGATATTTTCTCAAAATTACCAGCCACAGGGAAGAAAGAAAGGTAGATGGTGAGAGATCCTCCACCACTACATCAGATAAGGATGTGGCATAAGGGCCATACTCCCAAAAGTTTCGGGCCTCCTTGTCAGCTCGAAAAACCCCACCCAAAGGGCTACTGAAAAATACCCCCCATCGATTGATTAGAGGAGTAATCAAGCAACTCCTCGTCCTCCATCGCACCTTACAAATCACGGGAAAAAACCACTAGTAAAAATATTCAAAAACAACAGTAAATCTATGAAATTACCCTGGCTACACTAGTAATCCAGTTTACCGCCCATGTGACCAAGCAAAGAAGAGCCTACCCTTGCCATGCCCTGGAAGATAACAAACCGCCACAAAATATGACACACCTCTAGTAAATCCTGCCATACCATTATTACCTGTCAGGATACAACAAGGAAAACAAAAACCTGCACATCGAGAGAGACCGATCTGGCAAACCCTAGGTCCCCATCGCTAATCCAGAAAAAAAACGCTAGCCCCAATCATCTGCTCTTCAAACCCAATTTACTCCATAATGATTTGTATGTTATATATTAAATGGATATTTTTTAAAAATAAATTTTCAATTTTAATTTGTATGAGAAGTTATTTAATTTTTTTTTATTCCATTTAATTTAGACATTTAAAAAAACTTTATTTAGTTTTAAATGCATGAATTTATAAATTTATTAGTATTAGATAATGAAACTTGTAATTATTTTTGAATTTTTTTTCCAAAGAAAATAGTATTTTATAGTTGAAAGCTAAAACATATTCGTGCTTTTCGCACAATTACAAGCTTTCCACTTATCATTTTTTTTAAGATGTTATGTGATTTTTACATTCTTTGAAAAAGCTATTCAAAGTTTTCCAAAGATAGAATAACCATAACTATCTAAAATATAAGTCTTCAAAATGAATCTATTGTAGATCTTCTTTCTTATGTGACGCCATTTTTTTTATAGTATAGATGATATTTCCAGCTGGCATATATAGCCCTTCTTTTGATAGAGAGTTTTCCTGTTCATTTTGTTCTCTAAAGATGTGACATATACATAATGAATTAAAACCTACAACCAAATCCTTCAAATTTTCTCCCAAACCTTGCATATTTATATTTGATATATTTTTTCTCATTCAGGTGCTCAACCCAGAGTTTAAAATCTCTGGAACACATTCAAATCCTTAACTCTTTCCTCTAGCACTAGTTTTAAGAGGACTTTTGCAGCCAAACCTTTAGCCCTATTGTGGGTTCCCCTTCCACAATTTGCTTTGAACTTAATTGTAGCTCTTCAGAAACAATAAGGATGCCACCCACTCCACAAATTTCCCCTTCACTAGCTCCATAAACAAAACCAAAACTATCCTTGTCCTGAAGTAATTTTTTTCGTATTCTCACCTTTTTTTTCAGTTTCTTTTTCAATAAATGATCTATGCAAGGATATAATATGACTCATCACCACCAAAGATGGAATGTACCTATTTTCAAAAATATTCTCATTTCAAGCTCGCCACAAACCCTACACGGTAAGAAAAGGAACACACTTTATGCTTCTTAACTCTTTCTTCTCATACCACATCTTCAAATTCTTTTCAACCAAATCTTCTGTCCATAACTGTTCCGTTTGTAGACCCACTCTAATTTCTTCCCAAACATCTCTAGAGAATTGACATTGAATAAAAATATGGTCAATGTTTTCCTCCTCTCGCATGCATAAACTACATATGCTAGGACCAGATATGTATTTTTTCCTTAACATATCCCATGTCAACATCTTATTCTTTAAAATCAACCACATTAAATTTTTCTTTTTTCTGGGCGTCGAAGCTTTCCATACCTCATGCCACCACCATCTTCTTTCATAGTTAATATTAGTCCAAAGCAAAGCATATGCTTGTTTCAGTGAGTAAAAACCTCCTTGTTTGTTTTCAATCCACACCAATATGTTAGTCTCTTTAGAAATAAAAATAAACCCTTTTCTCATCTCCTCTATCCAATCATTCCACTCCTAAACCCATCTAGCAAGTATCCCCATGCTTTCGATTATTTTTTATCCCAGAAGAAAACTATCGTTCCCTCCTAAGATAGTAGCTTCTCGAATCCTGAGCACCCCTTGTTCATTTAGATACCTGATAAACTCAACGTTTAGTTTTTGGTTAATCCCACAACCCTGAATATAGTCTCTACCAACCATGACCCGAGTCTCGTTCCCCACTTCCCAAGCTAATAAATCTCCAATTACCGGAGAATACAAATTTAGTGCTTTCCAAACTATAGAACCACCCTTGAAATTCTTTGTTGGATTTCTGATCCAGTCTAATTGAGCACCACCATTAAGGTATTTATTGATTAACACAACCTGCAATTTGCCTTCTTTAGCAATGAAGCTCCAAACTGATTTTTCTACGAGTGCTCTTCCAAACTTAAATAGTTCCTTAAGACCCCATCCTCCTTCTTTCGGCTTTGCTATCGATCTCCACGCTACCCAATGTATTCCTCCTTTATATTTCCCTTTCCACATAAAATTGAAGAAGATTTTCCTTAGTCGATTCAAGACTCACTCAGGAATGAGAATAAGAGTCATCCAATAAACATGAATAACGTTAAACACTGGTTGAATCAGAATTGCTTTTCCACATCTAGAAAGGAATTTATTACACTAGAAATTAATTCTTCTTTCAACCTTAGTAACCAACCACTCCCAATCATTATTACAATATTTATTAAGTTTGAGATGGAAGCCAAGGTACTTAAATGTAGAATCTAGATCATAATGATCCAAAGGCCAAAAAAACTTGAAAAGATTTTAATCTTTCCACTTCTAAATGGTTATGAAAACAAGCATATTTACCATAGTTAATTACCATTCACATAGATGTACAAAATATGTCTAGAATCTCTTTCATTATTTTATCTTCCTCCTCATAATTTCCAATAAAATGCATAGACCATTAACAAAATGAGTATGAGTTACACTTACCTCCTCCCACAACAAAAATCCCAAATATCTTATTACTATCTTTTTCCACATTAAGAGGTTTGCTAAGTCCCTCCATCACTAACAAAAACATGTACGGTGACAAAGGACATCCTTGTTGCATTCCTTTAGCCGATTTGAAAAAAAAAAGCTTCTCCATTAATAATCAAAGAAAAATTTGTAGTTGTCATATAGGCCCATATCCAATTTACATCTTCCATGGAAAAACCACACTGAATGAGGACAAGCCTAATGTATAACCAACTTGATCTATCATAAGATTTTACTAGATCTAGCTTGATCATATTTAGCCTCCAAATTCTTGTTCTTAATCATATGTATGCATTCTTGCATAGTTCACACCACTTCATGAATGTTCCAATATTCTAAAAACCCGAGTTGTTCTGGGTTGATGTATTTGTAACTTCAGAATGTATTCACTTGTATATCTTATGTATTATACCCCGATGTTCATTCTAAGAAGTATCTGTAATGTAATTGAGTCATGTCATGCCCCAATGTTATGATCGGGAGATTCAATAATGTAAACAAGTCATGTAAATTCATAGAGTATAACCCTCCTTATTGATTAAGGGTTAAAGTCCCCGCAGTTGTGGGGCCCTAGGGTTATTAGAATCTCCTAGAGAAGTTGGTCATAGTGATTTATTGTCAAGTCGGGAATTAGTATAAATAGAGAGGGAGCCTCTCTATTTAACAAACATTCATACACATTCACTCACACTCAGTTGTAGCGCATAACTGAGAGAGAGAGATGAAGCTGGGACAAGAGAAAGAGAGAGACTATTGCTTTCGGGAGATCATCTTACTATCTTTGGGTTTTACTTTTGGTGCTGATTCTATCTCTGAGGAAGTTGCATGGTTTTCTCCTTTATGGTTTCCCCAAGGAAATATTTGTGTTCATTGTCTCTTGTGATTGATTGTTGTCCTTGTTATTCTCTTAGATAAGATCCTAAGATCATATAGCTTAAATGTTAAAAATCTAACATGGTATCAGAGCTAACCTGAGAAGAAGACACTGTGCAGCTGCTGAAGCTAGGGATTCCTACTTTTTGGACCTCTCTCCATAGATTTTAAGCAAAAGGAGGTTGGGATGACTCTCCTCTCTAGGGCACATCTTTCTGTTGAAGCAGAATATGATTCTGAGCATTTTCAGTTTTTGACCTGACACTATTGTCGGAAATTAGGACTTTCCACAGAAGTGGAATTTTTGGGTGATCCCAGGCCTGTATTGATCTCCTCCCCAAAATCAAATTTTAGAGATCAAGATCAAAGTTTTTGGTTGGGTAGAACTCTGGGAAAGTCAAACCCTAATCTACTCCTGAAACATAAAACCAACTTTGTAGAAATTCAGCTCCAGATCCAGTTTCGACATCTTAACCTGGTAAGATCTAAATCTTTTTCATTTCGATTTGAGGTTCTTTGTTAAAGATGTCTCATCATACCAATCTTGATGAAAAGATTGAGGGATTTGATAACTTCCGAGCTTGGAAGTATAGGATCTCCCTGGTACTGGAAGAAAATGAGTTGGAATCTTACATCAATGAAGAGGTTCCATTTCCAGAGGGAGATGAGGATAAGGCCTTACACAAGAAGAAATTGGTCATGGATAAGAGGATTATTGCTGATTCAATCAAGGATCACCTCATACCACAGGTGTCCTCTCTAAATATACCTAAAGAGATGTTTGATTCCCTGACCAAGTTATTTGAAGGGAATAACATAAACCAAAAGATGACTCTGAGAAACCAATTGAAGAATGTAAAGATCTAGAATGCGGATACCATCCAATCTTACTTTACAAGGGTCTCTCAGATCAAGGAACAACTAGAAGCTGTAGATGAAGAAGTAGAGAATGTAGAAATTGTGATAACCACCTTGAATGGTATCCCTAGGCCATGGGACTCTTTCATTCAAGGGATATGTTTCAGAAAGAAGCTAGTCAAGTTTAGTAGACTGTGGAAGGAATGCTCACAAGAAGAAGCTCAAATATCAGCTCGAGAAGAAAAGATAGGAAGTGAAGATCAATCTCTCACAGTACAATCCAAGAAAAGTAGAACATACCATCACAAAGGTAAGCACTCTCACCAAAATAAAAACACTAGAAAGTGTAACAAAGATTTGTTTAAGTACATTTTCTTTACATGTGATGAAAGAGGGCACCTTGCAAGAGATTGTCCTAGAAACAAAGATAGATCTCACAAGAGGAAGGGAAACAAGAAAAGACATCATGCTCATGCTGTAGAAGATGATGAGCATTCCAAGAAGAGAATCAAACAAGAAAGTGATGATTCTTCAAGTGATGAAGAATATGTTTTGATTTTCGCTCTCACGGTAAACATCACACATGTAATCAATGATTGGATTATAGATAGTGGGGCTTCCAAACACATGGCGAAATTCAAAGAATAATTTGTGAAACTATCAGAACATGAATCACTTCACAAGGTGAAACTTGGGGATGACTACCAATATCCAATAAAAGGTAGTGGAGAATCCTCTTACAAATTAGACTCTAGAAAGTCTATGAAAATGAAGGATGTCCTATTTGTACTAGGACTAAAGATGAACCTTCTCTCCATCTCTGCATTAGATGCAAAAGGTATAAGAGTTGCATTTATAGATGGCCAAGTCATCATGTGGACAAAAGGAAAGACTACTGACGATGTAGTAGTTATTAGAGAACAAGAGGGAGGACTATACAGATTAAAGGGCCAACCAGAACAAGCTTTGTTTCATGACTAAGTAGAACCAAATGAACTTTGGCATAGAAGGATTGCACATGTACACTAAAGGGAACTACCACTTGCAAGCAAAGCTGTTGAAGGTCTTCTAGAAATACAAGCAAAACAGGAAGGAGTATGCAAGGGATGTGCGAAAGGAAAGAACACAAAGAAGACATTTCCAAGTAGCGAAAGCAAGGCTAAAGGAATCTTGGAAATCATTCACTTCGATGTATGCGATTCGATGTCATCCAGTTCATTAAGTGGGTATGTATACTATGTTTCTTTCATTGATGACTTTTCTAGGAATACATGGATATACTTCATGAAGAACAAAGATGAAGTATTCAACAAGTTCAAGGAATTCAAAGCCTTGATCGAAAACTACACAGAGAAAAAGATCAATATTTTCTAATTAGACAATGGCGGATAATTCACATCAAATAAATTCAAGATATTATGCAAAGATTCGGGGATTAAGAGGGAGTTAACCACTCCATATAATCCACAACAGAATGAGGTTGCAAAAATAAAGAATAGAACGATCATGGAAGCTACAAGGGCAATGCTTCATGATCAATATCTTCCCATGCATCTATGGGAAGAAGTGGCTAGAACAGCTGTGTATGTACAAAACCGTACTCGACATAGAGTACTCGAGAACAAGACACCTGAAGAAGTGTTTTTTGGAAAGAAACCAGAAGTCAGTCATCTCAGAATATTTGGTTGTCCAGTGTACATACACATTCCAAAAGAAAAGAGGACAAAGTTAGATCCTTAAGGAAGGAAGGGTATATTTGTGGGATACTCTGAAAGCTCGAAGGCTTACAGAATATACTTCCTAGGATTCAAAAAGATTGACATCAGTAAGGACGTAACATTTGATGAAGACTCAGATTACAATAAATCTAGAAAGAGACCTGCTGAAGAACCTGTAGAAACAGAAGTACCCAGAATTCATGACACAACCATGAATGAAGAAATTCCAGAAGAAGATCGAGAAATAGAAGAACCTCAAGAACCTGTAGATCCACCTCAAGAGAAGAATCCTCATAAGAGGAAACCTGCTTGGGTACGAGAAGCTATCCAAGGTGTAGAAAGATATGGGGCTCCAAAAGAGATACATAGAGAAAGGAAAAGAAACAAGTCCTGCTTTGGTTATGTAGCCCTATTATGTGACTTCATTGATAAAGAACCTTACAACTATGAAGAAGCGACATAAAAGAAAGAATGGAAGGATGCTATGATCGAAGAGTATCAATCAATCATGAAAAATGATGTTTGAGACGTTCTCCCAAAACCAGAGGGGAAGTCTATTGTGACTTCCAAATGGATCTATAAGATCAAGCATGCTGCAGATGGTAGCATAGAGAAATATAAAGAAAGATTTGTGGCTCATGGTTTCTCCCAGAAAGAAGGAATAGATTATGAAGAAACTTTTGCTCATGTATCTAGATATACTTCCATCAGATTAGTACTTGCTTTAGCTGCAGCAATGAAGTGGAAAGTACACCAAATGGATTTCAAGACAACTTTATGGAATTGTGTAGTAGAAGAGGAAGTATATGTGGAGAAGCCACTCGGTTTTGAGACATGACAGAGAGACTCATGTGTGTAAGTTAAAGAAAGCCCTGCACAGTTTGAAATAGGAATCCAGGACATGGTATGACATAATTGACAGAATTGACAACTTCCTATCCAGTTTGGGATTTACCAAGAGTAAAGTGGATTCCAACCTTTACTACAAGGTTGAAGAAGGGAACCCAGTGATACTCCTACTATATGTATATGATCTATTTGTAACAGGTGAGGATGGGTTGATTTATGATACAAAGAGGAAGCTTGCTACCGAGTTTGAAATGAAGGACTTGGGTATGATGCACTATTTTCTAGGCATGGAGGTGTGGCAGAATGTAGATGGAATTTCCTTGGGACAAGGGATGTATGCAGTAGAGATCCTGAAGAGGTTCGGGATGATGGACTGCAAAGCCATGACCACACCTATGGCATCGAACCTGAAGCTATTGAGTGATGCTTCATCAGAATCGGTTGATGCTACAATGTATCGTCAGATGATTGGGTCCTTGATGCACCTAACGAATATGAGACCAGATATTTCTTTGATGTGAACACATTGAGCCAATTCATGACGGATCCGATACATGTTCACTTGATTGCTGCAAAGCATATTCTGAGGTACCTAAAGGGTACCGTATTGATTATGGGCTCAAGTATGAGGTGAATCAAAAGATTAACCTGGAAGGTTGTGTTGATTCAGATTGGGTAGGTAGTGCCATTGATAGAAAGAGAACTTCGGGGTGTTGCTTCAGTATGGGATTAGGCGTGATCTCCTGGTTTAGCAGAAAGAAATCCTGTGTGGCACTGAGTACAGCCGACGCAGAGTATGTTGCAGCTTGTTCGACTAGTTGTGAGGCAATGTGGCTGAGAAAGATACTATCTGACTTATTTGATCTCCAGATGGATGCTACTGGTATATATTGTGACAACCAGAGATGTGTGAAGCTATCGAAGAACCCAGTGTTCCATGACAAGTCAAAGCATATCGAGATCAAGTATCACTATATCAGGGATATGGTGCAGAGAGGAGTAGTGAAGCTCCAGTATGTTGCGACAGACGAGCAGATATCTGATGTATTGACCAAACCATTAGCCAGAGTAAATTTTGAGTACTTCAAGGAGAAACTTGGTGTTGTCCAGATCAAGGTTCCCTCCAAAGGGAATTGATGTGTTCATTGGCCTTTTTGACATGGTGGAAGGCTGAGCTTCACATGGTTAGATGCAAGTGCAGAGATGCTCTGATGTGATTGTGGGTTGTGTTACCACATGATCAGTGCAAAGATATTTTGATGTGATAATGGGATGTGTTCTCACATGATCAATGTTGAGCCATTCTGATGTGATTGAGGGATGTGTTCCCACATGACCGAATGTAAGTGCAATGCCTTTCTGACATGATGAGGTCAAATGTAAGTGCAAAGCCTTTCTAAAATGATGAGGTAAGATGTAAGTGCATCACCTTTCTGACATGATGAGGTCGGATGTAAGTGCAGTTCCTTTCTGACATGATGAGGTCGGATGTAAGTGCAGAGCCTTTCTGACATGATGAGGTCGGATGTAAGTGCAACGCCTTTTGAACATGATGAGTTCGGATGTAAGTGCAGATCCTTTCTGACATGATGAGGTTGGATGTAAGTGCATATCCTTTCTGACAATATGAGGTTGGATGTGAGTGCTGGGACTTTCTGACATGGGTTTTGGATGTGTTCCTCCCATGATTAGATATGAGTGCTAGGCGTACCTTTCTAACATGGTTCTTGGATGTGTTCCTCCCATGGTCAGATGTAAGTGCTGGGCGGGCCTTTTTGACATGGTTCGTTCCATGGTTAGATATAAGTGCTGAAGATGATGAATACCTACATGAAGGCTAGGACTACAACTAGCATGAAAAAGGTATGGCTCGGTAGAAATTCCTGTGACGAGTAGAATTGAGATAGAACCGATGATGATGACCCAATGATGATCCAGACTTGATGATGATCAATGACGATCCAGACTTGATGATGATCTAGTGATGCTCCAGATGAAGTGATGATCCAGACTTGATGATGATCCAGATCAAGTGATGATCCAGATCAAGTGATGATATAGACTTGATGATGATCCAGTGACGATCCAGATGAAGTGATGATCCAGACTTGATGATGATCTAGTGACGATCCATACTTGATGATGATCCAGTGATGCTCCAGATGAAGTGATGATCCAGACTTGATGAAGATGACTTAACGATGAAGATGATTTGAAGACGAAGATAACTTGAAGATGAAGATGACTTGATGATGATCTAGATGATACAGAGAAGAACACTTGTGCTGATAAATTGTGTCGAGAGAATACCTTCCTAGTTAAGAGGGAGTGTTGATGTATTTGTAACTTTAGAATGTATTCACTTGTATATATTATATATTATACCCTCATGTTCATTCCAGGAAGTATCTATAATGTAATTAAGTCATGTCATGCCCCGATGTTCCGATCGAGAGATTCAATAATGTAAACAAGTCATGTAAAGTCATAGAGTGTAACCCTCCTTATTGATCAAGGGTTAAAGTCCCCGGAGTTGTGGGGCCTGTTGAGGCCTGGAAATTTGCAGGCGACAACAGTAAAGAATTCTCCCCAATCAATGTTCCCAACTATCCCGTTGACTGTTTGGTGTAGGGAATCCGTCCGGTTTGCGGTCCAGCTACCGTAGGTCAAGGTAACAAAACAAAGGGTTTTACCGGTTGCGGCCCGGTCCACCGAGTTTTTGTTATTTTGACTTAATGTATGCAATGCAAATGCCTAACTAACAAATGCAGGATGATAAATATGCAAGGAACTACACAATGTGATGCGCAGGTTCTTACCTCTCGTCTTAGGTTCACAAACATCTAAATCACATATGCAGCCATGAAGTAAATCAATTAACTATCTAATCACCTATCTATCTATCCCCGGGGAGCCAAAAGAATGATTGTTTATGAGTAATGTGTTATTTCCATGTATAATAAACAGAAATTACAGATAGATGATATTCATACTTACAACACATGGATGAGAAAATTATTCTAACAATCAGATAGCTAATTGTTATATAAGCAACAGACATTACTCTTGGTGAACTTTCCACAAAAATAAATCAGAAATCATTCAACGGGACATAGGCCATAAAGTTAGAACGATCTCACGATTCATGGACACAAGCTGAAAAATAAAGTAGTTCATCTTTCCGCCATCCATTGCATAACATTAGGAAATTTCACAATCTCTTCCTCCAACAGGCAAACTGTAATTTTTTATTGCAAAAGGAAATAGTTCTTCTTACAATATGTCCTTCAGTCTTACTGGGGGAAAAATCCCTTTTCTCTTCTTAGTCTATTACATTTATACGAAAAGAGTGAAATGGTTGGGCTGCCCAAAGTAGCCTTTGGGCTTCCCAACCTTTCATTTTCCCAACGCTTTGCTTTTTACCAACGCTTTACTTTTTCCCAACGCTTTACTTTTACAAAATATTACAAAATATAAAGATGACCCATCCCCTACGAAGAGGGCCCAGCTTGATTTTCTAGGAACTTCTTCCATGCTACAGCCTCACTAGCGATGCCTTCAAAAGTGCTCGGCTCCAAAAACTGAATATTTATCTCAAATTTATCGGCTTGATTCTTGATAGCCTCGATCCATGCTAGGCTCAAACAAAGCTGATCTTCCAAAAATTGTACACTAATGGCTGGGCAGCCCACCTCATTCTTCAAAACTAGGTCATCAATAGCCTTGATCTGTTGTGTTATGGCCTCTGCATCATGATATCTGCTCTGCAATATCTCTATGAAGGCTTCATGGTCTAGGAGCTCATCAAGCTTATGCTCAGCGTCTGTCTGACACCGGTTAAATGTATTAAGGAGCCTCCTGAAATATTCTGAGCTTGCTCCCTGCATCCTTTTGACGGTCTTCTTGAAGTCTTCCGTAGTGCTGACAGCGAACTCTACTAGGTCATGATCTCTTTTAAGGGCTTGATAGTATTTGGCTGGTAGTTCTTCTGGAGTCTCTGCATTATTCTCCAGCCTTGCCATTCTGGAATTCAAAACTTCAAGAACTTCCTGGGATCTGTCGATGAAGTAGGCGGAGGTCTCCATGATTTCCCCTAACCGGTTGTCAATTTGAAGGACCTTACACCTTTCCTCCTCTAGAGCAATCTGCAGCTAGAGCATTCTAGCTTTCTGGGCTAAGATATGTTCTTTGAATGGCTGGAGCAATGAAGAGATCTATTCCTGATTTTCCTTTATCAGATCTTGGGAGTGCATATCATTGGCTGTCAAGATGATCTTCTCCTGTTCTTCTAGCTCCTCCACGTTTGCCAGCAACCGCTCCTTCTCCTTCTTCAACTCTTGATCTTCTGCTTGCACTTGCTGAAGGTGTTCTTGTGTAGTCTCTTGAGCCTGTCTCTCCTCATGTAGGGCCTTCAATTCAGCTTCAGCAGTCTTCATCTCCCTCTGTAAGTGTTCAAATTTCTGCTTTAACCTGTTTCCTTCCTCTCTTTCTCTCTCTTTAGGGTATCCTTCAGCTGAGCAGAATATTTCTTGTATGACTCCAGTTCAGTCATCACCTTGTCTATGTTATCTTTTGAGGCATGTAGTATTCAATTCCCAGCCCTTATGGTAAGCCTTGGATCTAGGTCCGTTCCTAGCATAACAACAGTATCTATTATCATTTTGCCAGGCATACCTTCTGCTTCTACCTTCCTTTCCATCCTCTTCATTATTCTGTTGGTATCCCTATCATAATAGACAGTATTGAAGTCGGGGACTTCTTCTCCCTTTTTCTGGATGAAAGGCACTAGCTGGAGCGTAGGGGCCACAGGGGTGCTAGCAGCGGGTACTTGAGAGGGTTGCACCTCAGGGTTTTCCTCCTCCTAGATCTGCCCTGCTGCTGTTTCAGAAATTGACTATTGTGTCAACTCTATTCTTTCAGCCTCCTGCTTTTGGAGCTCCTCATCAAACTTTCTATTTGCTTCTTCAGCTGCTTGTCTAGCTTCTTCCTCTGTTTCTTTGGCTACCTCTTTTTCTATCTCAGCTGCTTCTCGAGTAGATTTACTTTGCTCTTATTCTCCCTTCTGTAGCCATTCTGTAGCCTCCTTTTCCAACCTCTGAGCTTCTTCATTCCTCCTTTGAATTCCTTCTTCAGCCCTTTTCTGTTCCTCACCTTTCCCACCTATGGTAGTGATTTTCTTCTTAAATCTTCTGTTCAGTGCCGTCATGTTTGGAGCATTCTGGAAGACAGATTCTTCCTTATCGAAATGATGAGTATATTCGAAAAACACCTTATGCTCTTTACAGTGCTCTGCTATTTTACCAAGAGTATCATTTCGCCAGAAAGGCATCTCACCAAAATGGAACTTCCCTAGCTCCTCTATGAATTCGGCAGCTTGTTTCACCCTGGTAAATTTGTAGCTACCTATCCTGAATGGCAAAGGAGGGTATACAGTCTTCTTGTGTTGGAACAAGAAACTACCTATTCCGCCAATGAACACCTGCCTGACTACCTCTTTATGGACTATATAATCTGTTGCGTATTTGGGCAGCAGTAATGGTTTCTTTGATCCTCCATACATTCAGATGTACATGCCACTTTCAGTGAAGAAATAATCAGCGTATTCTCCTATTACCTGCATGGCACCTTCTGACATACAGTCACATTCATTCCAGAAAATGAGCTTGTAGAGTGGAATAATGAAGTGCTCGCAGACCTCTCTGTAATGGCTATGGTACTGGTGAGCCCACAATGGTCTATATGCGGCATACACAGGCATCCTTTCCCTGTCCCAAATGCACTTGAGACCGGGGAAGGGATGGTTACACAATATGAAATCTATCAATATTGAACCCATGTAAAACTTGGATTTTTTCTGAGCTTCTCCTCCCAAGGCTGCGGCCAAGAAAGAGGAAAGACCGCTCGATACAAGGCTGGCCCAATTGAATACTGTTCCTTGGGTTGCCACATGAAAGATAATAGGTATCCATTCAAGCTTGAAGAGTCTTCCATGAGCTCTCCCAAAGATCCTATTGAGCATCAGAGCTATAAACCTGTAGGGAGGCCTCAAGCTTGCTATATCATACTCACCGGTCTGTCTATATCGGTAGAGATTTCCTTGCAAGAGCATTTTCTTAAGAGTTTCCACCAGGTCCATTCTGATGCTGTCCAGCCAATCGTCAGATAAGAAAACCTGGGCCTCTGGTAGATGATAGGCCAATGCCACATATCCAGGGCTAAATGCAGCATAGCCCTATCCTTCAGCCTTTACTATGATCATTGTGGTTGTATTTACATGGGGAAAAATCCATCCAATTACCTCAGAGCATTGGAACAACTCTGGTCTGGTGGCAAATTTCATGATAGAAGACTTCTCTATGTTAGTATAGATAGATTCTTCTTCGAGGCCCGTGTCGGGAACCTCCCTGCGGGAAATCAATCTGTATATTTCACCCCATTTGTACTCGGGCTCAACACTAGAAACACATTGGGTGTCTTCATATATGTATTCAGTCTTTGTCTCAACTTCTGCTTTTGGTACTTCTTCCACCACTGGGGCCTTCTTCTTTTGTATTTTTGACATGGTGAACTCGACTTCTTCCTGCCATATATAACATTGTAATATTGAGACATTCAAGGTGCATACATTTACACGACAATGTGCAACATTTTGTTCTTTCTATGTATATCATGGCAGCAACTAGTAGATGAAACTAAGATATAAGTTTGCATAACTTGACTGACCAAATGCACACTATTTAGTGCTCTTGTCTATATCTCAGCATGATGCAAAACATTTCTGTATGATATTAAAACATCACATCAACCATGCAATAAAATTACATCCATATGCAAAGTGCCATTTTCATGTGTTTAATGTGATAGCAAAAAAAAAGTAGAGAAACAAATGCATGCATGTACAGCCCAAAAATGCCCTGACTATCAGAACTGCTGAAACTAGTGCGCAGTATTCCATGCCCTTATCTATACCTATCATGAAGCAAAATCAGTCCTGTGCAATAAAGTGGGAAATATACTACTGCTGCATGATACTAAACTTTATCAATCATATTTGATCCGGCATTAAATCTACATCATTTCGTAGTGTGCCATTTCTCCCACGAAAAAAATTCGTAAAGCAGATGGATGTACATCAAATGCAAGGTGCAGCATTCAACAATTTAGTCTATTGCACAGCAAACACAGAAAAGGGGTTCGAATATATCAAGATCATGCTAGCCGCCTATGTTTTCTAACATCAAACATTTTGACAACATAGCTTTAGCAGGGATAAAATCGGCAATGACTAATGCTTCTCGCGGGAAGACAATTACATTAACTCGACTATACGCTGTGGGTATTACTGTCATTTTACTGCAAATGGTGCTTCGACTAGAAACATTATCCATACTTTTTTCAGTTCATGAACCACGACAATGGAAAATCCCTTTTAACCATCTAAAGTTTCAGACGACCGTGCCTCGATGGACTGCGCGGGGCGGCGCGAGCAATACAGGTTGGGTTCGAAATACCAGGAAAAATAATAAATCGACCAACAGAGGAAACATCAGAACCCACAAGAAAACCCACCACAGAAACTCCCCCTGGACCTCATCGTCATACAAGGGGAAGCTAGGTGCAGGTGGCGTAACGACCGCCTGCCTCGTGCCTCCATCCACTACGCGCAGGGCTGTAAACAATAATGATGGGAAAAACTTGGCTGTTTCGACTGTTATACTACCCTCCCGCGGCTTAAAAAAAAAATAAGACCCTTTCTTACAAGGCTCAAAACCTAGCGGTATAAGGAAAACGGCCGGGGGACACCATACTACCGTAGAAAACCACTAATAGTACCAATGGAAAAGGAGAAAATGACAAAGAGCCTACCTGGAAAATGCAACGCAATCAACAGGAGGATGAGCGGGTCGACGACGTCCAAGCTTCCACGGTTGCCACCTTGATGCAAGTATACCGACAGTAGGGTCCTTCAAGAAGACGATAGCTCAACGGCGACAGTGCTAGGCAGCAAAAAACAATAATAGAAAAATAAACGCTATCCCCGTATATATAGAACTGGACCGCACGTGTGACGACTTAACGGATCGGATGAGAAACAATTCAGGATCGGAAGGTGAGAAATAAAAACCTTCCGCAACGGCAGAAAACCACAACATCAACCCATCCGCAACGGTGAGCAAGGCGCGTGAAAATAATGATCGGACGTCAGCTGCCTTTTGGGTCGGAATTCAACAACTTAGAATCTTCCGCATGGGGGACACTCTCAACAAATCACCATCTGCAACGGTGGAGAGAGTGAAGGTAAAAGGCTCCGATACACAGCCAAAGAAAAACATAAGTCGGAAAGAAAGAGAAAATCAAAACCCGAACTGATCCGCAACGGCGGACAAGAAAATGATCGTCGTAGAAGCAAAAACCATCCGCAACGGCGGAAAAAGACAAGGCACAGACCTCCACAACGGTGGGAAATTCAAATGAACCAACTTCCGATTTAGAATGGCTTCAAAGGTATTTCAAAGGCAACGATAAGCTCGATTATGCATGGGATTATTTTAAGCATTAAGGAAAACATCAGATCGATTGATAGAGCAACCCAAGCGTTGGAAAACGTTCCAAAAGTCATTAGACCAAAATAAGGAAGAAAATCAAACTAATTCAAAGTAGAGGAGGGTCCTAAATTTTTTTAGAATTTTGGGAAATTGTTGCAGCTGCAACAATTGGCGACTACCTGGCGAACCCTAGATTTTTGAATTAACTCTTTTCCAGTGCAAGACCGTCTGAATCAAGTTGAAATCTTCTAGATGTCCTTATCCTCGGGCTGGCCAATTTAAGCATTTAAACCATTGAGAAGTAGTCTATTCTTTGGGGAAAAGGTAACACAGAGATATTGCCAGTCTGAATAACTCTTTTGAGGCCAAAAAGGTGAGGTTTATTTTTCCTGCCCTTAGGTAGTTTCCAACTTGGACACCATAGGATTGTAACAGAGTGTAAACAGTATTATCCGTTTGTTCGTCATTCCCATGCCAATTTGCACTTTTGTGCTATTTGAATTTTAGTTCTTTTGATATGAAACCTCCTGTAGGCCTTTTCTTACTGAGTTTTAATTCAGGATCCTCTATCCCATAGTGCCCTTTTGTGTGAACACTGCATTTCATATTTCAGTTCACGGATGGAGAGGATCTTGGGGCCATTCAGTACTTCATGCTTTGTTATTTTGCTTTGATATGTAATGATTTATTTAAGGAGCTTTGACTCTTGATAGCTTATTGCTTTTCTGAATATATATGACATGAGATCATTTAAATATGATATACTGTTTTACTCTGCTTCCTTTCCGTGAGTCCTTTGCTGTCAACCCCTTGGTTATTTAAGATGTGAAATGGATGGAGCCTCGAAATAGTATTCCAGACCTCTTTTATTTCTGAGTTATTTATAGGGGTTAAGTAAGACTTCAATGAATGCATTTCCAGTTAGGAACACTGCTACTAGAAGACATTCTATACTTTTAAAGCACAGTCTTTTGCTCAAGATTTCAGTTAATAAAGAACCCCGATGTATCCATTGCAACCAAAAGTTTGCCTCTTTATTCAAACCAAAAGAAAAACTAGCAAAGCAATAACTCAAAAGAAAACAATATTAAATCAATTAGCAAAAGAAAATAGCCTCAAGCATCAAAGAAAACAAACAATTTATTTATGTACAAAGCAAAAGAAAGAGAATTTTTGCCCACCCCTGAAAAAATATTGTTTTTTAAATCTAGAGAGTCAAAGGGTGGGCTGGAAAACAGACACGGGATATCTAACCATGGTCTAGCTGTGCTGTTTTTGAAACTGAACCCATGTTTACAATTCTATAATCATCTTTTACAGCCTGAGGAATTTGAAGGGGCTCAATCTGGGTGTCAGTCATATGACTAGCCCTTTTTGGAGTAAGATGTCTTAACTCAAGCTCAGTCAGATAATTTCCCAAAACAGACTCAGCAGATTCATTTCCCTCTCCTAGCTTAGTGACATTGTGCTTCCTATAGGGCTCTCTCAATATCTTAATCAGGTTTGGGCTGCCCTTCTGAGGTAACCATAAGTGAGACCAATCTGAAGCAAAATACCCATTCAGTCTTGCTGTCCAATCTCGGTTCAGGATCATTCCATAGCCATCAGGTATGTCTGCTACTACAATATCAATGTAATGACATATTCTTTCATTTGCAGACAACCGAATCAGAACATTCTCCAACTCCCCCACTACTTTGACACTAGTCTTGTCTAGTTGAGTGACTTCCCAAAAAGTAGGTTTTAGCTTCCCATTAAGTTTTTTGCAAACTCCCAGAGGCATAACATTCATCGATGATCCAGAGTCCACCAAACAATTATGCACATTGTGTTTCAGCATTTCTAGGGTCAAAAGAAAAGGTGGGGCATTGGTTTTCCTTGTCCTAATCAATTTGATCTTTTCTTCCACAGGCTGGTTATTTGTGGGCATCTCCTCTTTAATTTTACCATCCTTTTCTTCCTCATCATCTTTCATAGATTTGGCTGGTATAACAAGAGGCTCTATTTCCTGTTTGCAATTAGTGGCTTCAGGTGTGTCATCTTTAACATTTACAGCTTTCTGTCTCCTGACATTCTCTTGCAGATTTTTAACCTTTGGAAATATTGCATTTCCCTTAATTTTTAGGTTCTTATCTTTTGTGGCCAGAGCTGTATATTGAGATTTGAGGGCATCTTCTTCTATATTGAAAAGCGAAACACCATTCCATAAGAGCATGGCATCATCATCTCCCTTCTCTATGGTCTGTTCCTCTCCTTCTTTTTTACTACTGTCTTCAGTCAATTTGGAATCCAACAACTTATTCATTACCAAAGACATTGAATTCAACCATTGAGGGCACTTCTTCTCAGAGTGAGGTTGCTGGTGAAAAGTACAGAAATTATCCCCCTATCTCTGTTATATTTATTGAGGCCGAATTTGGGGAAGGGATTTTCCAATGGTTATTATCCTCTCTTTTAGAATAGTAGGGTCTATCAGTTTTCTGAATGTCCCTTTCTTTTTCCAGGTCTATTATTCGGTTGTAAAGATTTTGCATTGTTTTCATCATTCCCTCAATGTCATGTGAGTGCTCCTTTCTGGGTTTGGACGACACCAGAACTCTTTTATCTGCAGTTTTCTCTCCAGGTAGATCAGGATAATCTTCTACACTTTCCCTCTCAGCCTCTACTCTTTCGGCCTCTTCATAAGTCTCTATCAATGTGGGTTTGGCTTTCATCTTGGAAAACATAGCCAGCTCAGGCCCTAGGGCTGATGTATAATACTCAATTAAGACCTTATCGGAGGGTCTGTCAATTTCAGAGAAGTTCTTTAGGTATATTGAGAATCTCTGAGTGAACTTATGTACCTTTTCGTTCTTCTCTTTTCTTAACAAACCAAGACCTTTCATTAATGAGGCATGAGTTTTCTGGGGTGCGTATTTACTTCTGAAACTTCTTTCAAAGGTGTCCCAATCAGGAATAGAATTTGCAGGTAAACTGAAGTACCAGGATGCTGCTGTTCCTTTAAGGGTGTGAGGAAACAATCTACAGACAACGTCTTCATACTCCTCGGCCCTTAATCCTTCTAGAGCCAAGTAAAAGCTTTGCAAGTGATCATCTACATCAATTCTTTCTTCGGGATCAAACTTAGGCAATAGCTTGTCAAAGGCTTGAGGCAAGTTATGCAAAGGAGGTGTGAGGTTTAAAGGAGACCTTGCTCTCCATGCAGGCAATGGGTTGGGATGATTTACATTTATGCCAGCCATAAGCGCAGCTACAGGAACGAGAGTCTTGAGCAAAGAAAACGCAAAGATGAGAATAGGCTTTCTTGCTTCAAGGTATAACCAGAACCTGGGAGTACCTAGGTGAGGCTGAAAGCTTCAAATATCTGCTGGTAAGGTAATCCTGGGAAAATTCATTTTCCACGGCCAGCCATGCACTGGCGGCCCTCCTTCTAGCGCCAATTCTGTTGAGGCCTGGAAATTCGTAGGCGACAACAGTAAAGAATTCTCCCCAATCAATGTTCCCAACTAGCCCGTTGACTGTTTGGTGTAGGGAATCCATCCGATTTGCGGTTCGACTACCGTAGGTCAAGGTAACAAAACAAAGGGTTTTACCGGTTGTGGCCCAGTCCACTGAGTTTTTGTTATTTTGACTTAATGTATGCAATGCAAATGCCTAACTAACAATTGTAGGATGATAAATATGCAAGGAACTACACAATGTGATGCGCAGGTTCTTACCTCTCGTCTTAGGTTCACAAACATCTAAATCACATATGCAACCATGAAGTAAATCAATTAACTATCTAATCACCTATCTATCTATACCCGGGGAGCCAAAAGAATGATTGTTTATGAGTAATGTGTTATTTCCATGTATAATAAACAGAAATTACAGATAGCTGATATTCATACTTACAACACATGGATGAGAAAATTATTCTAACAATCAGATAGCTAATTGTTATATAAGCAATAGACATTACTCTTGGTGAACTTTCCACAAAAATAAATCAGAAATCATTCAACAGGACATAGGCCATAAAGTTAGAACGATCTCACGATTCATGGACACAAGCTGAAAAATAAAGTAGTTCATCTTTCCGCCATCCATTGCATAACATTAGGAAATTTCACAATCTCTTCCTCCAACAGGCAAACTGTAATTTTTTATTGCAAAAGGAAATAGTTCTTCTTACAATATGTCCTTCAGTCTTACTGGGGGAAAAATCCCTTTTCTCTTCTTAATCTATTACATTTATACAAAAAGAGTGAAATGGTTGGGCTGCCCAAAGTAGCCTTTGGGCTTCCCAACCTTTCATTTTCCCAACGCTTTACTTTTTCCCAATGCTTTACTTTTAAAAAATATTACAAAATATAAAGATGACCCATCCCCTACGAAGAGGGCCCACCTTGGTTTTCTAGGAACTTCTTCCACGCTGCAGCCTCACTAGCAATGCCTTCAAAAGTGCTCGGCTCCAAAAACTAAATATTTATCTCAAATTTCTCGGCTTGATTCTTGATAGCCTCGATCCTTGCTGGGCTCAAACGAAGCTGATCTTCCAAAAATTGTACACTAACGGCTGGGAGGCCCACCTCATTCTTGAAAACTAGGTCATCAATAGCCTTGATCTGTTGTGTTCTGGCCTCTGCATCCTGATATCTGCTTTGCAATATCTCTATGAAGGTTTCATGGTCTGGGAGCTCATCAAGCTTATGCTTAGCATCTGTCTGACACCGGTTAAATGTATTAAGGAGCCTCCTGAAATATTCTGAGCATGCTCCCTGCGTCCTTTTGACGGTCTTCTTGAAGTCTTCCGTAGTGCTGACAACGAACTCTACTAGGTCATGATCTCTTTTAAGGGCTTGATAGTCTTTGGCTGGTAGTTCTGCTGGAGTCTCTGTATTATTCTCCAGCCTTGCCATTCTGGCATTCAAAACTTCAAGAACTTCCTGGGATCTGTCAACGATGTAGGTAGAGGTCTCCATGATTTCCCCTAACCGGTTGTCAATCTGAAGGACCTTACACCTTTCCTCCTCTAGAGCAATCTGCAGCTGGAGCATTCTAGCTTTCTGGGCTAAGATATGTTCTTTGAATGGCTGGAGCAATGAAGAGATCTGTTCCTGATGTTCCTTTATCAGATCTTGGGAGTGCATATCATTGGCTGTCAATATGATCTTCTGCTGTTCTTCTAGCTCCTCCACCTTTTCCAGCAACCGCTCCTTCTCCTTCTTCAACTCTTGATATTCTGCTTGCACTTGCTCAAGGTTTTCTTGTGTAGTCTCCTGAGCCTGTCTCTCCTCATGTAGGGCCTGCAATTCAGCTTCAGCAGTCTTCATCTCCCTCTGTAAGTGTTCAAATTTCCGCTTTAACTTGTTTCCTTCCTCTCTCTCTCTCTTCAGGGTATCCTTTAGCTGAGCAGAAGATTTCTTGTATGAATCCAGTTCAGTCATCACCTTGTCTATGTTATCTTTTGAGGCATGTAGTATTCAAGTCCCATCCCTTATGGTAAGCCATGGATCTAGGTCCATTCCTAGCATAACAACAGTATCTGTTATCATTTTGCCAGGCATACCTTTTGCTTCTACCTTCCTTTCCATCCTCTTCATTATTCTCTTGGTAGCCCTATCATAATAGACAGTATTGAAGTCGGGGACTTCTTCTCCCTTTTTCTGGATAAAAGGTACTAGCTGGAGCGTAGGGGCCACAGGGGTGCTAGCAGCGGGTACTTGAGAGGGTTGCACCTCGGGGTTTTCCTCCTCCTAGATCTGCCCTGCTGTTGTTTCAGAAATTGACTGTTGTGTCAACTCTATTCTTTCAGCCTCCTGCTTTTGGAGCTCCTCATCAAACTTTCTCTTTGCTTCTTTAGCTGCTTGTCTAGCTGCTTCCTCTGTTTCTTTGGCTGCCTCTTTTGATATCTTAGCTGCTTCTCGGGCAGCTTTACTTTTCTCTTCTTCTCCCTTCTGCAGCCATTCTATAGCCTCCTTTTCCAACCTCTGAGCTTCTTCATTCCTCCTTTTAATTCCTTCTTTAGCCCTTTTATGTTCCTCACCTTTCCCACCTATGGTAGTGATTTTCTTCTTAAATCTTCTGTTTAGTGCCGTCATGTTTGGAGAATTCCGGAATACAGATTCTTCCTTATCGAAATGATGAGTATATTCGAAAAACACCTTATTCTCTTTATAGTGCTCTGTTATTTTACCGAGAGTATCATTTCGCTGGAAAGGCATCTCACCAAAATGGAACTTCCCTAGCTCCTCTATGAATTCATCAGCTTGTTTCACCCTGGTGAATTTGTAGCTACCTAGCCTGAATGGTAAAGGAGGGTATGCAGTCTTCTTGTGTTGGAACAAGAAACTACCTATTCCGTCAATGAACACCTGCTTGACTGCCTCTTTATGGACTATATAATATGTTTCATATTTGGGCAACAGTAATGGTGTCTTTGATCCTCCATACATTCGGATGTACATGCCATTTTCAGTGAAGAAATAATCAGCGTATTCTCCTATTACCTGCATGGCACCTTCTGACATACAGTCACATTCCTTCCGGAAAATGAGCGTGTAGAGTGGAATAATGAAGTGCTCGCAGACCTCTCTGTAATGGCTATGGTACTGGTGAGCCCACAATGGTCTATATGCGGCATACACAGGCATCCTTTCTCTGTCCCAGATGCACTTGAGACCGGGGAAGGGATGGTTACACAATATGAAATCTATCAATATTGAACCCATGTAAAACTTGGATTTTTTCTGAGCTTCTCCTCCAAAGGCTGCAGCCAAGCAAGAGGAAAGACTGCTCGATACAAGGCTGGCCCAATTGAAGACTGTTCCTTGGGTTGCCACATGAAAGATAATAGGTATCCATTCAAGCTTGAAGAGTCTGCCATGAGCTCTCCCAAAGATCCTATTGAGCATCAGAGCTATAAACCTGTAGGGAGGCCTCAAGCTCGCTGTATCATACTCATCGGTCTATCTATATCGGTATATCTTTCCTTGCAAGAGCATTTTCTTAAGAGTTTCCACCAGGTCCATTCTGATGCTGTCCAGCCAATCGTCAAATAAGAAAACCTGGGCCTCTGGTAGATGATAGGCCAACGCCACATATCCAGGGCTAAATGAAGCATAGCCCTGTCCTTCAGCGTTTCCTATGATCATTGTGGTTGTATTTACATGGGGAAAAATCCATCCAATTACCTCAGAGGATGGGAACAGCTCTGGTCTGGTGGCAACTTTCATGATAGAAGACTTCTCTATTTTAGCATAGATAGATTCTTCTTCGAGGCCCGTGTCGGGAACCTCCTTGTGGGAAATCAATCTGTATATTTCACCCCATTTGTACTCGGGCTCAACACCAGAAACACATTGGGTGTCTTCATATATGTATTCAGTCTTTGTCTCAACTTCTGCTTCTGGTACTTCTTCCACCACTGGGGCCTTCTTCTTTTGTCTTTTGGACATGGTGAACTCGACTTCTTCCTGCCATATATAACATTGTAATATTGAGACATTCAAGGTGCATACATTTACACGACAGTGTGCAGCATTTTGTTCTTTCTATGTATATCATGGCAGCAACTAGTAGATGAAACTAAGATATAAGTTTGCATAACTTGACTGACCAAATGCACACTATTTAGTGCTCTTGTCTATATCTCAGCATGATGCAAAACATTTCTGTATGATATTAAAACATCACATCAACCATGCAATAAAATTACATCCATATGCAAAGTACCATTTTCATGTGTTTAATGTGATAGCAAAAAAAAAGTAGAGAAACAAATGCATGCATGTACAACCCAAAAATGCCCTGACTATCAGAACTGCTGAAACTAGTGCGCAGTATTCCATGCCCTTATCTATACCTATCATGAAGCAAAATCAGTCCTGTGCAATAAAGTGGGAAATATACTACTGCTGCATGATACTAAACTTTATCAATCATATTTGAGCCGGCATTAAATCTACATCATTTCGTAGTGTGGCGTTTCTCCCACGAAAACAATTCGTAAAGCAGATGCATGTACATCAAATGCAAGGTGCAACATTAATCAATTTAGTCTATTGCATAGCAAACAAAGAAAAGGGGTTCGAATATATCAAGATCATGCTAGCCACCTACGTTTTCTAACATCAAACATTTTGACAACATAGCTTTAGCAGGGATAAAATCGGCAATGACTAATGCTGCTCGCGGGAAGACAATTACATTAACTCGACTATACGCTGCGGGTATTACTGTCATTTTACTGCAAATGGTGCTTCGACTAGAAACATTATCCATACTATTTTCAGTTCGTGAACCACGACAATGGCAAAGCCCTTTTAACCATCTAGGGTTTCAGACGACCGTGCCCCAATGGACTGCGCGGGGCAGCGCGAGCAATACAAGTTGGGTTCGAAATACCAGGCAAAAGGATAAATCGACCAACGGAGGAACCATAAGAACCCACAAGAAAACCCACCACAGAAACTCCCCCTGGACCTCATCGTCATACAAGGGGAAGCTAGGTGCAGGTGGCGTAACGGTCACCTGCACCGCGCCTCCATCCACTACGCACAGGGCTGTAAAGAATAATGATGGGAAAAACTTGGCTGTTCCGACGGTTATACTACCCTCTCGCGGCTAAAAAAAAAAATAAGACCCTTTCTTACAAGGCTCAAAACCTAGCGATATGAGGAAAACGGTCGGGGGACACCATACTACCGTAGAAAACCACTAATAGTACCAATGGAAAAGGAGAAAATGACAAAGAGCCTACCTGGAAAATGCAACGCAATCAATGGGAGGATGAGCGGGTCGACGACGTCCAAGCTTCCACGGTTGCCACCTGGATGTAAGTATACCGATAGAAGGGTCCTTTGAGAAGACGACAGCTCAACGACGACCGTGCTGGGTAGCAAAAAACAATAATAGAAAAATAAACGCTATCCTCGTATATATAGAACTGGACCGCACATGTGACGACTTAACGGATCGGATGAGAAACAATTCAGGATCGAAAGGTGAGAACTCAAAACCTTCCGCAACGGCGAAAAACCACAACATCAACCCGTCCGCAATGGTGAGCAAGGCGCGTGAAAATAATGATCGGACGTCGGCTTCCTTTTGGGTCAGAAGTCAACAGCTTAGAATCTTCCGCACGGCGGACACTCTCAACAAATCACCGTCCGCAACGACGGAGAGAGCGAAGGTAAAAGGCTCCTTTACACAGCCAAAGAAAAACATAAGTCAGAAAGAAAGAAAAAATCAAAACCCGAACTGATCCGCAACGCCGGAGGCCAGAAGCGAAGATCCGTCTGTAATGGCGGACAAGGAAATGATCGTCGTAGAACCAAAAACCATCCGCAATGGCGGAAAAAGACAAGGCACAGACCTCCACAACGGCGGGAAATTCAAATGAACCAACATCCGATTTAGAATGGCTTCAAAGGTATTTCAAAGGCAATGATAAGCTTGATTATGCATGGGATTATTTTAAGCATTAAGGAAAACATCAGATCGATTGATAGAGCAACCCAAGCATTGGAAAACGTTCCAAAAGTCATTAGACCAAAATAAGGAAGAAAATCAAACTAATTCAAAGTAGAGGAGGGTCCTAAATTTTTTTAGAATTTTGGGAAATTGTTGCAGCTGCAACAGGGCCCTAGGGTTATTAGACTTTCCTAGTGAAGTCAGCCCGAGTGAGTTATTGTCAAGTTGAGAATTAGTATAAATAGAGAGGGAGACTCTCTATTTAACACATATTCATACACATTCGCTCACACTCAGTTGTAGCACATAACTGAGAGAGAGAAGAAGCTGGGGCAAGAGACAGAGAGACTACTGCTGTCGGGAGATCATTTTACTATATTTGGGTTTTACTTTTGGTGCTGATTCTATCTCTGAGGAAGTTGTGGGGTTTTCTCCTTTATGGTTTCCCCGAGGAAAATATTTGTGTTCATTGTCTCTTGTGATTGATTGCTTTGCTTGTTATTCTCTCAGATAAGATCCTAAGATCATATAGCTTAAATGTTTAAAATCTAACATTTTGGATAAATATTAGCCATAAGAAAAAGGTTTTATCCTTTCTGTTATGATATTGGAATTTACTTTTTACAGAGTATTGCACAATGTGATTGGCCTAAAATTCCCAACTAATATTGGGTTATTCAATTTGGGAATCAAAACTAAGAATGTGGAATTGAGACTAGAATGCATCCTTCATGTATATCTAATATCTTCAACCACTCTAAGCATATATGTCCCACCTGTCCCAACCTAGACTCTTTTCCTTTTTACATCTTCTCAAGGTAGCTTCCAATTCCTCTAAAGTCACATGAGAAAACAAATTTCACTATCCTCCTCATTAATCCATTTTGGGAACAAAGAACACGTTTGTACTATTTTTGGTAAATTTCCTTCAGTTTCCTCTTAGAAATATTCAAAGTATCTCACACCTTCTTCAACCAGACTATAAAAACCTCTAATCGGAATACCTCCTGCATTACTATATTCCCAGATAGTATTTTTGCTTGTTCTTTGGATTGCAAATTTGTGAAAATAAGCTGTATTCTCATCCCCAAGATTTAACCATATTGCTATGCTCTTTCATTTTCTTTCTTCTTCCTTTTCCATTAGAATTGCATTCTTCTTCTTCTCTCAATCCACCAAAAGGTTCAAATTTTCTTCCCTTTTAAGAGTGGTATTCTTTGAAAGTAAATCAGAATATTTGATTCGATTTCTTTTAATCTAGAATCTATGCTTCTTAGCTACTTCATAGACCATTCAATCAATAACTTCTTCACTTTTCTCAATGAAGCTGGAAATCGATGACTATTCAAAACCTTAGACTCATTATGAATTTTGTCCTAATTTGATCTAATCAATTTAACATACTCATGAGATCCTAATTTTATCTAATCAATTTAACATACTCAGGAGATTCCAACTAGTGAAGGTTGAATTTAAAAGGAGCAATTGATTTTTTCTCTCCCTTATCGATTGTTTCATTTTGTATCCATTCATAAATCATTAATAACACTAAAACTAAGTATGAAGAACATTTTTCATAATATAAACAATAGGATTAGAGCAGATGAAAAAATCCTAAATGACAACTTATGAACAATAAGACAACTTACAATATACTCCCTATGTATGTATAATATATAGTGAAAGATACATATATCTTATCATGTTTTAGAAAGTACTTAATGTTAGATGTATTTTACAATGTAAAATTTAGTTTCTATTTAGAGTATACATGTGTTATTTAGTTTACCAGTAGTTTAAACATTTGTTGATTTTGCCTTTTCCTAGTAGTATTTTCTTGTCCAAATCTGATAAAAAAGTTTGAAATTTCTAAAAACCTTTTGCTGAAGTTGGATTCCTTTGAGGGCACTAAATCCATTTATACATTCAAAAACTTGATTTAAACATCACATCATTGGTATTTTTGAAAATTCTCAAACTCCTTTGATTAAGGGTATGATAAATTAGAGAAATGTATACAAGAATCGATTTAAAACAAACTGAATAATAATTAAAAGTATTTGGTAAGGTTGCGACTTCTCTATATTTAAAATAAATAAATAAATAAATAACTATTTTGGTTTTGTAAACTTTTATTAATTAAATTGATTATTCCTCTTGAATGAAGTGTAATATTAATGTAATTAAATTTTGTAGATATACAAATAAAATTTAATATTATTATAAATTAACCTATAAATCATAATATATATATAAGAACTATCCTAACCAGAACTATCCTTGTAGAGTTCAAAAAAAATACAATCGCTCCTTATACACATCTTTCAAGAAAACAATTAGCCATGAGATGTAGATCACTTGTCCTTTGTGGGGTTTGGTCTTCATGAGGTCTCATGTTCAAACCTCATGGTGAGGAGTTGAGTTTGTGATCCAACGGTGGGGCCTCTGGCTGACTTGATTGAATCCTAGGTTACTTTCCTTGCGAGGGGGGAGGGGGCACATAGTATTCTCTTGCGGGAGGTGTTGTAATGCGTCGTGCAACCACTGTGATGGTTCTACTTGCTGTTGGACAAATCGTTCTCACGTTCAAACTAAGGCCGGCCCCGACTCAGGTTTACTGCTACAAATACTTGGGCTCAGTAATCTACTCCAGCTCTAGCCCCAAAATCTTTCCAGGAAACAAACCATTTATTGTAGTTAACAAGGACCTTACAAGAGGTTTCCAATGTTTCAAAGAGAAAATGCAACCTGGGACTTAGACATACTTGAGCGAACTAGCCAATATGGCTGATTTTGGAATATAAAAAAATCTAATTATTAATGGAATTAAATGGTGGAATTAATATATATACATATATAAAGTTTATTATTAACATTGAGTAAGAATTGACATTTTAATAATAAAAAATTTGATTTATTATGATATTTAATTATTATAAAATTTTTAAAATTAATTTTATATGTGATGGGTAAATTTCCTTCAGGTTCCTCATAGAAATATTTGAAGTATCTCACACCTTCTTCAACAAGACTATCAAAACCTCTGATAAGAATACCTCCTGCATTATTAATTTCCCAGATAGTATTTCTGCTTTTTAGTTGGCTTGCAAATTTGTGAAAATAAGTTGTATTATTGTCCCCAAGAGTTAACCATATTGCTATGCTCTTTCATCTGCTTTCTTCTTCCCTTTCCCTTAGAATTGCATTCTTCTTCTTCTCCCAATCCACCAAAAGGTTCAAATCTTCTGCCCTTTTAAGAGTGACATTCTTTGAAAGTAAATCGGAATATTTGATTCAGTTTCTTTTTATCTAGAATCTCTGCTTTTTAACTGCTTCATAGACCATTCAATCAATAAGTTCTTCACTTTTCTCAATGAAGTTGCAAATTGACGACTATTCAAAACCTCAGATTCATTATGAATTTTGTCCTAATTTGATCTAATCAATTGAACATACTCAAGAGATTCCAACTAGTGAAGGTTGAATTTAAAAGGAGAAACCGATTTTTTCTCTCCCTCTTCCATTTCTAGCAATGAAACTTGTAATCTATGCAAAAAGTCTATTTAATATGGTTATTAAATCTATATTTCATTATTATTTTTTAGTCACTATAACTGATGTTTCATTTTGTATCCATTCATAAATCATTAATAACACTAAAACTAAGTATGAAGAACATTTTTTCATAATATAAACAATAGGACTAGAGAAATCACAAAATCCTAAATGACATAACTTATGAAATATATGACAACTTACAATATACTCCCTATGTATGTATAATATATATAGTGCAAGATACATATATCTTATCATGTTTTAGAAAGTACTTAAAGTTAGATGTATTTTACAATGTAAAATTTAGTTATTATTTATAGTATACATGTGTTATTTAGTTTACTAATAGCGTAAACAATTGACGATTTCGTCTTTTCTCAGTAGTATTTTCTTTTCCAAATCTGATAAAACATTTTGAAATTTCTAGAAACCTTTTGCTGAAGTTGGATGCCTTTAAGGGTGCTAAATCTATTTATAGATTAAAAAACTTCATTTAAACATCACATTGTCGATACTTTTGAAAAATCTTAGACTACTTCAATTAAAGATATGATAAATTAGAGAAATTTATACCAAAATCAATTTAAAACAAAAAGAATAATAATTAAAAGTATTTGGTAAGGTTGTGACTTCTCTATTTAAAATAAATAAATATAACTAGATAACCATTTTGGTTTTGTAAACTGTTATTAATTAAATTGATTATTTTCTTGAATGAAGTGTAATATTAATATTTAATGTAATTAACTGTTGTAGATATAAAATTAAATTTTTTTATTATCATTATAAATTAACCTATAAATCATAATATATATAAATCATAATATATCTATATCTATATCTATATCTATATCTATATCTATATATATATATATATATATATATATATATATATATATATATAGATATAAAAGAACGATCCTAATTAGAACTATCATATAGATATCATATATATATAATAAGAATTATTATTGTAGAGTTAAAAACAAATGCAATCGCTCCTTATATACACATCTTTCAAGGAAACAATTAGCCATGAGATGTAGATCACTTGGCCTTTGTGGGGTTTGGTTCTCATGAGGTCAAAAAAATACAATAGCTCCTTATACACACATCTTTCAAGGAAACATTTAGCCATGAGATGTACATCACTTGGCCTTTGTGGGGTTTGGTCCTCATGAGGTCTCATGTTCAAACCTCATGGTGAGGGGTTGAGTTTGTGAGCCAATGGTGGGCCCTCTGGCTGACCCGATGGAATCCTAGGTTACTTTCCTTGCGAGGAGGGAGGGGGGGGCATAGTATTCTCTTGCGGGAGGTGTTGTAATGCCTCGTGCAACCACCGTGACAGTTCTACTTACCGTTGGACAAATTGTTCTCACATTCAAACTAAGGCTGGCCCCGGATCAGGTTTACTGCTACAAATACTTGGACTCAATGATCTACTCCAGCTCTAGCTCCAAAATCTTTCCAAGAAACAAATCATTTATTGTAGTTAACAAAGACCTTACACGGGGTTTCCAATGTTTCAAAGCGAAAATGCAACTTAGGACTTATACACACTTAAGCGAACTAGCCAATATGGTTGATTTTGGAATATGAAAAAAATCTAATTAATAATAGAATTAAATGGTGGAATTAATATATATGAAGTTTATTATTAGCATTGAGTAAGATTTGAAATTTTAATAATAAAAAATTCGATTTATTATGATGGTTAATTATTAAAACTAGTTTTTTTTATAAAAATTTTAAAATTAATTTTATATGTGATAATTAAATTTTAAACTAAATAAATTTAATCATTTCATTTATATTAATTAATCAAAAATAAAATTTATATTTTTACAAAATAAAAAATAAATTTTTTTATAAACTTTATTTTAATATACATAATTTATATAACATTATAAAACTTTATATACATATTTTTTGAAACTTTATTAACCAATCAAAATCGAATAAAGTTGACTACATAGAAATTCCTATATTACTCTGCCCTTTTGCAAATAATAACCAAGGATCCAAATGACATAAATGAATGCTTAATATACATATAAGAAAATCCCACAAAATATGAAATGAAAATATCATAACCAAAATATTAAAAAGGGGTCCAAGTGACATGAATGGATGCTTAATATATATCTAAGAAAATCCTTTTAATAATATTTTGCCAAAAATATGAAATGAAATTACCATGACCAATATATGAAAAGGATCCAAATGGCATGAATGGATGCTTAATATATATCTAATTAAATCCCTTTAATAATATTACTGCGAAATTAGTATGAACAAATATGAAATGAAATTACCATGACCAAAATATAAAAAGGGATCAATAAAATATGAAATGAAATTACCATGACCAAAATATTAAAAGGGATAGACTAACAAGAATGGATGCTTAACATATATTTAAAAAAACCCCTTTAATAATATTACTATCAAATTACCATGAACAAAATATGAAATGAAATTACCATGACCAAAATATGAAATGAAGAACAAATTTGAAGAGTGTGTGCAACATTACTCACTAATGACCATTGCAAAGGTGACTTTAATAATACAATTATAGTGTTAAATTTTATTACACATAATCATTTAAGATGCCTATTTAATATAATACAATTATAGTGTCAAATTTTATTATGCATAATTATTTAAATTGCATTTTAGTGAAATTTAAATAGAGTGTTTGACAAAGATATAAGTAGGCAAAATAGTTTCATTAAGTGAAATAAAAGAAAATGGTTGGTTAGAATACTATATATATATAATATTAGTAAGATTTAATGAGATATAGTAAAGTTCACTAAATACTTAAATATATTTACAATTTAATAGATTAATAAAATGTTATTATTTAAATTTAATTGTTAAAATAAAAACGGAATTTCAACTAAAATAGCGAATACTCAAACTCTAAACTAACTTTTAAAAATTCAATTATTCATTACTTATCAATATAAGAGTGGAACTATCATAGTAACATATCCAATGATAACTCTAGACTCATTGGAATGCGAGAACTCTTCGGGAGTTTGGAATTTTGTTTGTAAACCACTTGGAATCCATCTTCCGTAAGGAAGACTTAGTACCAACCAAGTGAAAAAATGAGAATTTTGTCCTCTTATCCTTATCTTTATTTTTTGATTTAGGAACTATTGTCACATTTTTTCTTTACCATGGCTAGGCAGGGTTTCAATCCGATATCTACCAAGCCACATAGTTGTCAACCTGGAGGTTTATTGGTGGCCCAACAACTGTAGGACTATCAAACTGACATTGATGGGACTTATGAGGTGAGTAGTAGGGTTCCGGGTCATAGGGTTTTACATGCTCATTTTTTCTCAACAGACGATGAATAGGGTATGGGAAAACCCTAATCTATTAGTTGACTATTTGTCTTAGGAAGGTATGGACCTCTGATCGAAAGAATTTTTTTTCTCTAGATTAGTCAAACGATGTTGATTTTCCTAAGAACATTTTCTTGAAGGATGCAAGGACCCTTGTGTCCTACTCGGGCCCTAATACTTTGGCTCAATCTTCTATAAATCATAACAGGGATTTTGGGAATTCGGTTAAGGTGATAAATTAAAGTAAGTTGCAGTGTAGGATTAGAGGTGAACCAACTTGAAAATGCAGATTTATGAAGAATCAGAAGGTTAAAAAAAGGTAGATCTCTGTTTGTCCTTGGAAAAATATTACCTTTAATATGGTCACTGGTGTCTCTACTCATGTTATATTAGGGAAGTTTGAATTCATATAATTGACCAGATTAGATATTATGGACTGGATTTGGAAGAAGTGGAAACCACTTATTGATTAGTCTCCCAGAGTTACCATTCTAGTGAATGTCTGGATATGTTTCCTTTTTTGTCTGAAGATAGCTTACAAAAAATTGCAGCTAAATATTGGGTTATTGGGAAGGGATCCTTGGTTTTCAGCAAATGGTATTCTGGTTTCGATCCATGGAAAGAAAAGTTGAAAAGAAGGCATCTGTGGGTCCTCTTTCATGTTTTTCCATTACACTGTTGGAATTTTGAAGCCTTCAAGGATATTTCCAATATGATTGGGAGGTTTATCTTGGTGGAAGAGGAAATGCTTATGGCTTCCGTGAAGGAAATAATGAGGATTCTGGTAGATATGGAAGTTACTGATGGTTTTTCGGAGGAAGTAAATATTATGTGGGATGGTGGAACATTTGTTCAGCGCTCGGATTAATGGCATATTCCTTTTCAATGTCTTAGTTATTGGGAAACTGGTCACATCCGGGACAATTGCCCAAATGAAGAATGGTTTGGATATAGGTCTCCTTATATTTCATCTTCTTCATTGGGAGATTCCCAGGACCTAGATTTAGGACTTCATTTTCCTATTCCTTTGGATGGAGATTCAACCTCAATGTTTTTAGGTAAGTTTAAAAACTCTCTCCCTCTACTATTAAAATTTATCACAAAGGATGATATCTTTGGCTCACTCAAAACAAGCCTTGATTAGAAAGTTGTCTTGAGTAATAATGAAGCATACAAGGTTATGGGTGGTCTCGAGCCTTTAGGATCGAATGTAATTTTGTAGTACTAAGACATTAGTTTTTTCTAAGGAGGTTTTACAGTATCATATGCCACTTGGGCATGGAAATGAAGAGGCATTAAAGGAGTTTGATCAGGTAAATGTTTTTCCTCGGGGTGATAAGTCTTTGGGTTCAGAACTAGAGGTGTCTAGGGATGGGGTTTTCAGTGGTAATGGAGAGGAAACAATTTATCAATGGGGGTTATTAAACTCAACTGAGTTTCCTCCTCTGTCTGTGGGTAAAATACCCCTTCCCATGGTTATGTCCTCTTCTCCAATAAAGGATAACCTAGGTCATAATTCTTCCATTTATCCATCAACTGTAAATAAAAATACTCTATCATCCAAGATGGATATGCCTGGGGAGTCGATTTAGATTTATTATGGGAATTCTGCTAAGGATCATGATACAATTCCAATTTCTTCTATTCATTTTTCAAATGTCACCACTCAAAAGAAAAAAGGTAATAAGGAGAATCATGTTGAGTCTTCTGTTGAAGATGGTTCATATGTTTACATTATGGAAATTTTGAGGTCAAAATGGGCCTCAAAACAAAAAATGTACTATCAAAATCCACTTTAAAAGAACCAATCACATTCTAGAGGATGACATCATCTATAATAGTTGAGGTGACATTGGTTGAGTTAATGATGCTTATTTGTCAAATTGTAAATAGTGAGCGAAAACCCATAGTTAACTATATCAATATTGTAAGTAAAGTACTCATTATGAAAATAATACTCATAAATCATTTTTGAATATAATATAAATGCACTAAAGTACTCTTAAAGTACTTGGAAAGAAAAATACTCTTTATATTTCAATATAAAATAAATTACAAATACCAAAAAGCTAAATGTTTTATTTAAATGTAATTACTTTTTTATATTTCAATATAAAATAAATTACAAATAAAAAAAAAATAAAATGTCTATTCAAAACTAAAATTATGTAATTACTTTTTCAATATTTAAAATATATATGTCAAATCTTTATTTAAAATTAAACCCACTTAACATCTTATAACAAAAATAATTTGATGATTAATAGTTTTTGTTTTTTAAATACTTACTATATATAATAATCTATTATAATTATTATTTAAATATAAAACATATTTACTTATTTTATAAAAAAAATTTATATTATAATAAATTACTATATTTATTTTCATCCAGTTGAATTTTAATATTAATATCAATTTTTTTGAAAGTTAGGTATTAGTTAAGGTTCATATTTTATTATCACCTTTTAACCTTTCAAACACCTGCATCTATACCAAGATAAATTAGTCACGTACATTTAAGTTACAAAACCAAATACATACATAAAACCTTAATGTAGCAATTTGAATGAACTATTATATCATAACAAGTGAAATAACAACAAGGCTGCTTATACGTGTCGTTTAGAAATATTTTAATGCCATAATGTATGTAAGTTGAAAGTTGAAGTAATTATGAAACATTAAAAACTTGCAACAATGTATTACTTGTTGCTATGTTTCTTATTTTTTGATGTGACATTATTAGTTGCTACGTTGCTTATTTTTCTATGTGAAATTACTTGTTGCTTTGACGTTGATGTGTTATTTATTACTTGTTGTAACTATGTTGCTTATATTTCTATGTCAAGTTAGCAACAAAGCTGCATGATACCTACCTCTTAAGAAAAGTTTTATAAAAAAATAGTTGTAGAAGAAATGACAAGTAGATAATGATAAAATGTACAAACCTACTTCCTTAATTAGTTATAGAGTAAGACCTTGGTATTAAAGATCCAAAATAAGTTTACTTGTAGTTGTGAATTTCCTTTGCCTACAGTTTGTTCCGAGATTTCTCGTGATTTGGCTTACCTCCTTCTCATCTAGGCCTTCTTGTCACTTTCATTTGTGGATATGAAAATCTCCGTCACTACCAATTTAAGAATTAAGTTTATAAATTTTTTCATCTTAAACTAATATATCAACTAATACCTAAATATTTAATTATCAACCAAAATTTAAAATAAATATTTTAAACCCATAATACTTTATGATTGAAATAATACTCTTTTAAACTTGTCATATTACAAATAAAATAAAAAGCAAAACAAATTACAAATTCAATGTAACATCATAAAGACCAGCCAAACATTAAATGCCTCCCTGGTGTTTCAAAAAACATAAAAATAAATGGTTTTAACTAACTTCATAACAATACATAAGTTCAATAATACTCACATTGAGCTTAAAAGCAAAATTAAGTCAAAGCAACCTGAAAAAATAATTATATATTTTTAAACTCAAATGTATAGATAGATGTGGTTGTTAGTAATATTACAGGATTTATTATTAAAAACAAGAGCCATGACATGGCAATGTCCTCAACATTGCATTCATGATATCTAGTGCTTTGCAATTGCCTATGCAAAAAAACTAAAACTCAATAAAAATAGATTAAATTTTGTTATAGCTTATTTAAAACTCAATAAAAAGTAGAATAAATGTTGTTATAGCCTACTTAGACATCCTTTTGAGGATGCTAGATATTTTACTACTTACAAGACTCTAGACTCAAGTTCTATTTCAATGAATCCAAAGTGAGGATGAGCTTTACCAGCTTTGCGAGAATGACTACTACATCTCAAATAGGCCATGAAGGACATAAAGACAAGCCTAAATACAGAGTGGGGATAAACCATTTTTTATTAGCTAGATGATAAATTGTTGATGCTTCTTGGGTGGTTAAGTTAAATTGTTGATGCTTCTTGGCTTGAAAAGTAAATTATCCTCTAAAGGAAGGGTAGAAAGGCAACATAAAGGCAATGAAATATATCATTTTTCTTGGTAAAATTTTTGTTCATTATAGGAAGTGTCATATTCAAAATATGACATTTTCCATTCCATAAGTCCATTAAGAGTTTTGGATCACTTATAAACTATAAATAAAATATATAAGATATTAAATTGTCCCAAATATAAAAAATAAAATAAACACACTTAATGTACATACAAATTTAGATAATTTAATAATATATTAAGTTTAATATCAAAATAGATCTACAATTTCTTTTTAATTTCGCATAAAATCAAGACAATAAATATATCTAAAAGAAATCAATAATAAATCTTATTAAAATTTCCAATTCACTTATCAAAATACTATTTTTTTATTTTTATTTTTATTTTTTATAATGTTACATATAACTCCCATTAGCTTTATAAATGGATTCCCAAAATATCTTCACCCTTAATATTCACAATAACTTTTAACACTCATTTTCAGTAACATTGCAAACATTTAAATTGATTTTTCAAGAGAAGACTATCATTACATTCCTTTTTTAAGGTAGTAATTAATTTGAAAACTATTAATTCATTTTGTGTTTTGTTAGGGAAAAAGGAACAAAACAAATGAATTGTTCAATGAATCAAAAGATATTCTATAGCGATGCATATTGACCAAATATTCAATTGTGTGAATTCGTTTCTTTCTTTAATTCCCCTCGGTCTGTGAGGCAAGGCTAGGCATGGCATGGCATGGTTGTAAATGCAACGTTTTGCTTTTAAATTCAAACATGTTATTCAAAATTATTTTTGGACAAAAGGAAAGTTGGCTATCTTAGGCGAGGAAGGACAAATTTCTTAAGGTAAATCATTTTAGAAGTAGGTAAAAAAATATCTGGTTAGATTGCATGGATTTTCTAAGATAAAGGCATGAGAATTTTACACTTTCAAATACTTAATATTTAATAATGGTAGGTGAAAGAAAGAAGGAAGAGACACTTACACAAACTGCTTCACCACCACAAACTACTTCACCACCACCCAAAAATAGACATAAAGTTCATTGAACAGAAACACTTTCTACACATGAATTATAGTATGTAAATGAAAGCTGGAAATAGGCTTTAAAAATGAGCATTTCACTATTTCTAGAAGATACTAGTTAGTGATTCCATTATTACAACAGTCTTCCATTCATTTACATAAGGAGAAATAGTAAATGGAATTACAAAGAACACAACTCAAGAAAAAATGATCAAAAATATTTATATCATATAGGATAAAATCCATTCCACAGTATTTCCTTACAAAATGTATGCAATCAAACTCAGAACGCTCCAACCCCTCTCTTCATCTATGTTTTACAAAATATAGAACATGTAATACATCTTTTTGATCTAAAACCAAAGGGGAATCAAAATATTTCATTGACTAAACAAAGAAATATGTTAAGATTAGAACTAAAAATAAAACAAATCTTCAATAGATGCAAAAGATATGGAACTACAAGAATCAAACGCTCTAGAACCCAGATTGGTGATTCATGAAATCTAGAAAAATCAGTTTCAAATAACCACATGTGGCACACAAAATGCTACTCATTTCTATAAACTTATAGATGTGTCACCTAATTGGGCATATATCACCCTTACCATTCATATTCATGAAAAATTATAGGTTTTCCAATCAAGTTTTCCTTGAAAAAAATGTAAGTTAACCTTTTTAAAGAAAAAAGGAAATTATTTTTGAAAAAGAAAAAAAATGTAGATTAGTTTTTTTTAAAAATTTATAGGGATGGAGAAAATCAATAAAGAAAATGCATGTAACCTTGGAAAGTAAAGAGGTGCATAAATACAATGTCCATAAATTTCTGTGGAATGAAACGCATACCTATTGTTACAAGAGGGCATTAAAAGTGTCAGAAGTAAATCGTAAGAGAAGACTACTCTTCCCAACTCCTGAATCACCAACAAATACTAACTTAATGGAATAGTCAAAATAACTCTTGGTTGTTGACGAATTCATCAGATTAGAATCCATCCCCAACTATAACAGGGTAACAATTAACGTGACTGTGTTGCTTGGCTTACACCACACCTGATGAAACAAAAAAATACTGTTGAATCATTCTTTTATGTATAGAAACTTATCGGTTCATGATTTTGTCCTGTTAAATAGAAAGAAAAGAAAAGAAAAATATAATTATTAGTGTCTAATATATGCAAATTCATCCATGAATACATATCACACAGACATGTAAATGTTACTTTCTGTACATCCCTTTCTCAGATTTCAAATTAAAATAATAGACCAAATTTTTATTCATCAAAGATGGAAGAGTGTAAATTTCTGATAAAATGATAGATCACATAATCAATTAAGCATAACACCTTACATCCTTTCTATTCCTTGGGGAGGTTAAAGACAAAGACACCAAGCCCCATGACGACCGGAGGCATAGAACAATTGGTGGTCCCAATCAGTGTTGCAAAATTGGACTCGGGAAAAACTTGGCGAGTGTCATCTACTTAGGATACACTTGGAAAAACTTTGTAAACATAAACTCGGACAAAAAAACTTCTCAGAAATCAGAGTTTCGCAACAATGGTAACCGTGATGATGACCACCTTTACTCCTAGATTGTGGCATGAAGACAATGTTTCATACTTTTACAATTCATCTACATTTACTCAAAATTTGTGATATAAAAATGACATATAAAAAAGTAATTTCCAAAAATTATGGTAGCACCTTTAATACAGGCCGTCGTCAAATCATCTACATAATAATTTATTTGTTCTAAAACGCTGATCAGGGATCTTCACAACAAGTGGCAGATTGCATGAATCATTCTTTTATGTATAGAAACTTATCGGTTCATGATTTTGTCCTGTTAAATAGAAAGAAAAGAAAAGAAAAATATAATAATTAGTGTCTAATATATGCAAATTCATCCATGAATACATATCACACAGACATGTAAATGTTACTTTCTGTACATCCCTTTCTCAGATTTCAAATTAAAATAATAGACCAAATTTTTATTCATCAAAGATGGAAGAGTGTAAATTTCTGATAAAATGATAGATCACATAATCAATTAAGCATAACACCTTACATCCTTTCTATTCCTTGGGGAGGTTAAAGACAAAGACACCAAGCCCCATGACGACCGGAGGCATATAACAATTGGTGGTCCCAATCAGTGTTGCAAAATTGGACTCTAGAAAAACTTGGTGAGTGTCATCTACTTAGGATACACTTGGAAAAACTTTGTAAACATAAACTCGGACAAAAAGCCTTCTCAGAAATCAGAGTTTCGCAACAATGGTATCCATGATGATGACCACCTTTACTCCTAGATTGTGGCATGAAGACAATGTTTCATACTTTTACAATTCATCTACATTTACTCAAAATTTGTGATATAAAAATGACATATAAAAAAGTAATTTCCAAAAATTATGGTAGCACCTTTAATACAGGCCGTCGTCAAATCATCTACATAATAATTTATTTGTTCTAAAACGCTGATCAGGGATCTTCACAACAAGTGGCAGACTGCATGGACGATGGGTAGTAGCAAAAATCATATACATAATAATTTATTTGTTCAAAAACGCTGATCAGGTATATTCACAATAGGTGGCAGACTGCATGGATGACTGACGATAGAAAAAATCATCTACATAATAATTTATTTGTTCTAAAATGTGGATCAGGGATCTTCACACATGGACGATAGGTGATAGCAAGTGGAGTATGCCTTGGTCACTGCCTTTACCCATCAATGGTATATACCAATCGAGAGGCCTGGTTGGCGAGCTGATTTTTTCTTGCATTTTCAGTTGGAGAGAATGCTGAGCTTGGTGATCAATTTACTTACAGGGTTGTAGTGTATTCGGTAAGGTTTCTGGCTCCACTATGTCTGTTTTCTTCTTGATGCATTAAATTCCTGAAATTTGTTTCAACATTACAGCCATTTTGTCCAGGCTATGGAGTGTTTGTTTTTGTTGAATCCTGCATCAATCTCAACTCGTTTTAAAGTGTTCTTGCCCGATTTGGTTGCTTCTTTATATATTTCTTCAATCTTTGGCAAAATTCTCGCCATCCTTTCACTCATTCTTGTTTTTGTTGAATCCTGCATCAATCTCAACTATTTTAAAGTGTTCTTTCCTGATTTGGTCGCTTCTTTATATCTTTCTTCAAGCTTTGGCGAAATTCTTGCCATCCTTTCACTCATTCTGTAGCGCCTTGACCACTTTGGAGGTTATTCTACTGCTTTAACTGTTTCTTTTGCAAATGCAGACAATTTTCCCTTATATATATATATAGCACGAACTTACTTGTTTCTTTACCTGCATGTGTAAATGACGAGTTCCTTTTTACTCTGTCATGTTTTATACAGTTAAAGCACTGTAATTTGTCATGTTTTATATAGTTCACGCACTACAATTCGAATCAAGACATATTTTAATGCCTTGAAAAGCCGCTCGTGAGGTTTTCATTGATCTGGCCTATTAATATCTCAGTAGTGGTTTTACAGGGTATTTTAATAGGTGCATGGTCGAATGGCAGTGATTTTGTGGCTCAGCAAGACATCAATTAGGACACTTTAACGAAGTAAGTTTGGAATGTTTTTGTGATAACATGTCATTATGTGTCATTCCTTCTGCATCATGGTTTTAACTATCGCCATTAGATTTTGTTCTTCCCACGAGAACACATTGTTCAAGGGGTTTGGGACTCAGGTAGGTTGGTCTGCATTTTAACTGCTAGATGGCAGTGCCATCCTATCTCTTCCACACTCTGCTTCCTTCTTGCTTTCCTTCTCTTGCGATATTCGCGAAGGTAAAATGCCAAAATAGACAAGAAAGATTTCAAGGTTAAACTACATTGTGAGATATTTTAGGCTTCATTGTTATTTCAGAAAATCCAAAAGAAATTGATTATGAGTGGGTACATGCAGTTTAGTGCAAAGTTGTTCTTAGCTTTTTATTCCAATGTTGATTCTGTCTGTTTTAGTTTGTCGAAAATGGTTTATGGGTGAAGCCCTATTTAAGGTTCGGTCCATCAATATTTCCATCCAAATTTCCTAATTGCAAAAGAGTTGGTCTGTATACTTGAGCAACATAAATCTTTCATGCAGATCCGTAATACCCTTGACACTTTTTACTCAAGCTATAACATACATGTTGACAACTTGTCATAAGCATATAATACTCTTTTCGCTCATAAAATTTTTGTATAACAAGGTGCTCCACACTGCAAAAGTGGGATTAATATGGACTTGCAGTTAGTGAAAGAGCCTCAGAAGGGGCTTCAACTATAAATGTGAAGAACTGCAACCTCTGTTTAGCTCTGGCGAGCTCTTCATTGGTCTTGCATCTAGTGCCTAAATTGTGGCTCCCTCCAAGTGACATCGCCTTAAGCCTTAAGGCTTAGGCTCTTGAACTATTCACCCTACTAGGTTACAAATAAATCATAGCATATATCTTTTGTCACATTAGTCTCACAAGTTCAACATCTAAACATTGGGCTTCTTGGAATGAAATCTAATGCCATATGTTCGCTAAGATGGGCTGTCAAACTAGCTAAATGATTTCAATTGCAAACTAGAAAGCAATTGCAATTATTTAGCCGTTGGGTGGTAACTTTCCCAGGAAAACAGTTCAGTTCGTGAATTGCTCAAACAAGTTTATTAAACCCTCTTCATCCCACCCCACCCTAGCTAAACCCCACCTTAGGTTTTGTCCAAAATATTCAATGCTCATAACAAGAAAATTATAAGCTCATTACCAAAAGATGAGAGAGTTGTTAAGGCTGATAACTGGTTAAAACTTTACTCCCAACCAAAAAATGTAAAAACAAGTTCTATATTTTTTTTAACTTGACTAGCATACATAGACATTCTTTATATTTAGAGCTCAAAGGTGTTTCCAACTAAATTGGCATGAAAATAATTTCTGATTAAGTTAAAATAGATTACTTTCCTCAGAATTGCTGTAAACAAGGACCCGATTGCCCATTATTCTTCTCTATTTCGTGGGTCCACTTCCAATTTCTCTGGATGATACAAGGCCAAACTGGACGCCTATCAAAGTCTCCTGCAGAAACCGCGCAGCTTCTTCCATCGTGCCGATAAATGAAGTGACTAGATCTGCTTCACTCATTGGCCTTCCTTCCCTTTTTAAGGCCATCCCTTTTCTTAGTCTGTAGGTAAAGAGCAAGCAAGCAACTGGTCTTCTAAGTCTGTACTTGAAAAGCAAGCAACCATACAATGAAGCCAGTCGAATAGAAGAAGAAAATGAAAGCGGAATAGGAGAAGAAAATGAAGATTGTGAATTCCAAGGTTCCGTGCATCACCCTCAGCATTGCCAACACAGAAGACGAGGAGGCCAAGGACAAGCCTCATTAAATTGCATGCCTGGCTTCCATGAATGCCCATTAAAAAATGCTCCCGTCATCAACCCCGGGGACATAAAGAGGTTGGGGACTTCAACGTCCGGGACATAAAAAAACTTACAATAACATAGAATTAAATAATTGATCGAAAAATGAAACAACAAGTGTTTATTTAAAAACACAACATTCTTGAATGAACTACGATTGAGTCCCTTAACTCATTTCATTCCATCCGAATCAATAATAATGTATAACCATTATAACCTTTATAATAATGTTATTCCCTTCCACTTTTCCTTAACTTCTTGAATCCAATTTCCTTTCCTCTTAACATCTTGGGCTATCTAAAATAGAATATAGTGTGGTCGTGAATATCTAAATAGGACGAACTGGAAAATCCAGAAGTTGCATTTGTCAACCCTCATGTTGGTCAGCCCTTAAGTCGTTCGAATGCCTCCATGACATCCTAGCCCTTATCAAGTAGCCCAATTATTGCTTTCACCCTTTCCTTATAAATATGCACTTCTCGGTTCAACCAAGTGGCTCCCATATGTGCATAGTTGAGTACTAGCCTTACACATTCATTGAAAGACACATAATTTTTTAAGCATGTCCTGTATATTAGTTCCATTAACCATGATTGGAATAAGTAAGTGGTCACATCTAGGATAAAGAGAGAATGGCACATGCATGAAACACACAAAATTATAGGTAAATTAAATGCGTATCAACGTTGAATCCAAAAAATAGTATTTATTTATTGCAGAAGTACTTTCATTTATGAAAAGTATTGGTATAGGACTTGTTTTTCAATTACGTGGCAGTAGTGGAAAATTATTTATTTTTTTAATTTTAATATATTTTAAAATTCTGACAATTAGCCTTCAAACCAGGCAAAATTAGTCCTGTCATTGTTTTTGTCCAATCAAAAATTAATAATATCATATTTGAAAATTATAAAAAATGTTTTTTATTTTCAAATATTTGTTTAAATATACATGTTTTAAAAAAGCATTAGAAAACTATAAGAAATATTTTTGTTAGAAACGAAAGAAATCGAAAGTCAATGAAATTTGACTTCAAAACGATTGCTATATATCCTGTCGACGACAGGTATAATAAGATGTTATATTATTAAAAATNAATTTTTATTTTTAATATATATATATATATATATATATATATATATATATATATAAAGAAATGTTAATTTATTCATTTAAATTTAACTTTATGTTTAAATTTTGTGGTTTAAAAACATATTTTGAATATTGAAAAAACAACTTATATTTCAAATTTCAAAATTAATATATTTTATTTTATGAGTACATTACTTTATAAGTACATTCATTATATTATATTCAAAAGTAATTTATGTATCAAAAGTACTTTACTTTTAGTCATATCAAAGGTGATTTTTTTATTGATTTTATTTTATGCATCTTTTCAATTTAACTTAACCATAGTTGCATTTGTTATAGTGTAAGAGAGGAGTTGTAAATATACCTTCCCCACAAAATGACTAACTCATAACATTTTATTATATCTCTTATGAGACCCATTTTAGACCTCAAAATTCTCCTAATGATCCAAATTTGTCAATCCATATGTCACTTCATTAATTTCGAAGAGTTTGACAAAGGATTTTTGTTCTCTTGTTACTTATGGTAAGGGGGATTAAAGAAGGTGTGGCCCATAATAGGGTTACTTAATGAATATTTAATCTTTCAATATCAGAGGGTTTGGTATCTCACCCAAAAGAGATTCCTTAAAAGGATCATGGAGATTGCTAAACCTGTGGTCATTATGTTACAAGAGACTATGCTTCCTTTAGTTAGGGCTTGTAATAATTTTTTGAAATGTTTTCCATTGTGGAAATGTTGTGGTGTAGATGCCAATGGGCTATCTAGTGGCCTTCTAATTGCTTGGAATTATGCTGTGGTTGATTTCAATCCCTACTCCACTAGTTCAGGTTTACTTATTAAGGGGAGGTTTTGTGGTCTTGATAGAAGTGTTAAAATATTAAATGCATATGGTCCATATAACTAGAGGAAGGAGTTATGGGATAATATTGTATCTTTTGGAATCCTAAATGATCCCTTGTTAATTCTTGGGGAGAACCTCAATTTAACTTTTTCTTCAGAAAAGATATGGGGTTTAGGATCTGTGGATGATCCTTTTGAAGGATGTTTCAAGGGTATCTTTGAAGATTCTAATTTGTTTGACGTTGCTCCAAGAAAAATGGCTCCAACTTGGTTAAATGGAAGAGTCGAGAAGGTTGGTACTGCAAAGAGGTTAGATATATATTTTTTGGCTGAAGACCTTTAAGATGTTATGGGGAGATTGATATATTGGTATGTATCTATAGGGGTATCAATCCATAATCCTTTTGTACTTCAATTGGATTTTGAACGTAACTGTGTGCTATATCCATTCAAATTTAATCACACATGGTTGGAAGAACCGACTTTTTGTGAATTGGTTAGGCACAATTGGGATTCTTACTCTCAGACAGTTCAATTACCCCCAATGTTAAGATTGGTGAAAAAACTAAGTTTACTTAAATGAGAGGTGTCAAAATGGGACAAAGATAAGAAACTGGTAAATAAACAGGATTTGACTCGGATAGAAAAGGGGATTAAAGAATTAATAGAGGTGATGGATGATGAATATATTTCTACTGTAGGGAAGGAACACTTGATTAGACTTGAATCAAGGAAGGCAAAAATATTGAAACATGAAGAAGAAACTTGGTGACTTAAGAGATGTGCTACTTGGTTAGATAATGGAGATAATAATACTAAGTTTTTGATAACTATGTTAATAAAATAAGAAACATAAATGCTAGATCTGGGACTTGAAAGATGAAAATGGTAATCTTAGATGTGGTAAGAAGTTTTGAGAAGAGGCAACTGTAAAATATTTTAAGGATATTTATTAGCAGAGCAATAATCATAACCTAAAGGACCATCTTCAGGTTCTAAGGCACTATCTGAGGTTTTTTAGTGAAGAGGAAGGACATAATATTGGAGTAGTTACTAACTATGATGAGGTCAAATATGTATTAAATAAGTTTGCAAAGGAAAAGAGTCATGCTCTAGATGGGTGGACGATGGATTTTTTTTCTACATTTTTATGATTTGGTGGGGAGTGATTTAGTGGAAGCTGTGGAAGAATCTAGAAGACTGGGGTATGTTCCTAGGGTAATATGAATGCTACCTTCATAGCATTAATACCGCCAAAGGAAAATCCTGAAACCTTCTCAGATTATAGGCCTATATCATTATGCATTTTGATATACAAAGTCAACACAAAGATTATATCAAATTGGAAGAAGCCCATAATGGAAAAAATATCTCTAATGAACAATTTGGTTTCCTTCACAACAAGCAGATCCTGGATGCAGTGGGTGTGGCTCAAGAAAGTATCCATTCTATTAAATTCAAGAGTATTAAGGATTTTATTCTTAAGATGGTTTTAATTTATTCTTATGTCCATGTTGATTGGATCTTTTTGAGATTTGTACCGATTCACATTGGACTTGGAAGTCACTAACTATATTATGGCCCGTATTTGCTAGACAATTTTTTCTATTCTGGGTAATGGGTCTCCTACTTCCTTTTTCAAATATGGTAGAGAACTTCGACAGGGATGTCCTCTGTCCCCATTATTGTTTCTTTTGGTTATTGAGGGACTTAGTAGACTCATTGATGCTGCTAAGAATGAAAAGAAGATAAAAGGTAAATTGCATATTAAAATTACGTACTCTCTTTATATCTCACATTTTGTCTTTGTTGATGATGTGCTAATATTTCGAAAGGGGTCTATGACTGAATGGGAGAAAAATATTTATTTAATTATTACTTTCTATGCAGGTTCTGGGATGTCTGTGAGTCCACAAAAGTATATGTTCCTTTATCTTAATCCTTGCTAGGGACCGTGAACATATATCTCAAAATTTTCATTATAAAATGACAAAGTTAGATGATGGCTTCAAATACATTGGTTACCATCTAAAACCATATTTCTATGTGAAAGAGGATTGGAATTGGTTGATACAAATGGTGGAGAAGAGTATTAGAAACTGGACATACATATACTTGTCTATTGAGGGTAGACTCATTTTGGCAAAGTGAGTATTAGAAAGTATTCATGTGTATTGGCTTTCTCTTACTATGATTCTAGTTTTATTTCTTAATAATACGAGTAAGAGAATGATCCACTTATTGTCGGTAGGAAATATGAGATCAAATAAGTTTCAACTTACATGATGGGACAACATTTCTATACCTTAAAAGTTGGGAGGATGGGGTTTGAAGCACCTTTATTGGTTTAGTACTGCACCAAGCATAATTTTTTTGTGGAGACTCGACTATTTGGAGATGGATTGTGGAGTAAGGTGTTCAAATCAAAGTATGTGAAGTTCTCCTCTCTTTCATAGTGGATTAGGAATCGAATTAAACATACTAGAAATGCCTTTATTATATGGAGGGGTTTTATCTGATCTTACCCAAATTTGGGTAGATGGTTATCATGGAAATTGGGAGAGGCACATAGGTTTTTATGGGCATCAATCCCTTTATAGGTTTTGATGGACACTTCCAGTTTTCTAAAATATTATTGAGGAAACTTCATAGTATCAACATTCAGGTTCGTGCATAGGTCAAAGGAGATGCTCAGACTAATGGTACTTCTTCCTATTGTTTATTATCCAATGATTTGGGGTTGGAAAATGATATGGTTGATGAATGAAACGATTTTATTATGGTTCTTAATCAAGCTAGTACTGGATTAAATAATGAAGAAGACATGTTAGTATGGGACTAGAAGGCTGCAAATGGTGTTCTTATTGCAAAAAATGGCATATGTGACAATCACAAAAGAGCAGGTGCAAGCTACTCCAAAATGGTGGACTAGAGTTTTCTAGAAGTGGAAATTTCCTTTAAAAATCAAATGATTTACATGGATTTTCCTTGAGAATAAGATCCTCACATGGGATAATATACTTAAGAGGGGATTCTATGGTCTAGGAATGTGCATATTATGTAGGGTTGAGAGGGAAACTATCTCTGATGGAAACTATCTATCATATTTTTAACCAATGTTCTTTTCTTAGAGAAGTTTGCACTAAGTTGAGATCAATGTTAAATTTTAAGAATGAATGGGAAGCTACACATTTTCTAGATGGATTTTATAATTGGTTCCAAAAACATGTTAAATATAAGGAACTTCGCCTATTTTCTATATGCCAGATATGGAAATCCCGATACAAGTAAATATTTGAGGATATTAAGTCTTCAATATATGTGGTCATTACAAAGATTCTTAGTTTATTTTTTGAATATTATAAAGAGAAGAAATTTGTTTCTAGAAGAACACTCTCTAAGGCTCAACGGGTAGATACTATCCCACATGCTATTTTGATGGTGCAACAAATGATGGACGGTGTGGAGATGGTATTATATTGAGGAATAAATATGATCATATTATTCATTTATGGATGGGTGTTGGTGATGGGACTAATACAAAAGCTAATGGGAGATTTTATGGTTTTCAAAGAAAAGGAGAATTTTGGGGCTTTTATGTATTATTAATATCCAGATTGCGATTGACTGAGCAATGAGGTAATTCAATTACAAGTGATTAAAATATTTTTTTTAATCTCTTTCATCCATATATCTAGAGAATTTAATAATAAGGTTGATTGTCTCTCCAAGTTGATAATTGGTCCAATGGATTGTCACATACATTTTGAGGAGTTCGTAGAGGGTATATTGATTAAAATTGGATCGCATATGTTTTTTAAATGAATGATGGAGTTTCCATATCTTTTGTATTGTGTTGTTATACTTATTAGCTACCATGTAAGGGGTTGAAGTCTTTAGACAATGAGGGTCTTGACATTGACAATATTTGTTATCAAGTTAGTTTTATAGCAGGAGCATAGAGATAAAATCTATTAGTAATATCTAAACAGATCTGACTTTCTATGTAACTTTGATTCCATGTTTTAAAAAACCAGTTACAATTTTTTTCTTTTGAAAAACACTTTGCCATCACAAGACAATGACTACATTCACGACTCTTCAACCTATGTGTTTTTTTCATCTTTTGAAAAAGACTTTTCCATCACCAGACAATTACTACATTCATGAATCTTCTACTTATCTGATTTTTTCATATAAATAAATATAAATTCAAATAACATAAGCAAGAATGATCACACACAACAAGACAAAGTAAAAATTGAACACACGAAAAACACAAAAAAGTCATGAATGAATTTTAAGCAAAAATGTGATTATTATTTCATAGAATCGTTTAAAAGAACATTAAAACAATACATCAATTCAGTATTCATAATTCAATATTATTACTCTGATATATACAGTATATGCCAAATCTTTTAAATGAACCTTAAAATAATACATCAAATTGGTATTCATACTTCAATTTTATTACTCTGATATATACATTATATGCCATCTTATATTTTAAGGATAAATATCCTTATTTAAGAAAGTTCTATGTATCCATAATTCTAGTAAGAATATTAAGGACTCCATTAAATTGTGTCTGGAAGTGATTTCATCATTGATTTTAAAGGCATATTGTATTACTTCATATCATAAAAGTTACCAACATTCACCACATCTACTTAGGCTTACCAGAATGTATTACTTCAGGTCGTAAAAGTTACCAACATTCAGCACACCAACTTAGGTTTAAGCTCATATCAACTTAGGCTTGATATTCACATTGCAACCATGGCATCATGACAGTCAGGGTATTGTAGCATTGAAAAGAGTGTACAAATCAGTATGAAGAACTTATCTGCTCTTCTTATTTAACAAATTTTATGCAATATGTCGCTCTTGGAAAATTTCCTTTCAATCAGATTGTATATTTCGCTTGCTTGACTGTACATGCTATCTTCTTCCAAGCCTCTATATCTAGGGCACCACCTTTTCCAGCAGCTGGTCTTTTTTAATTATCCTCAGAATTCTGAAAGATTCCTCATTTGTCAATAAATATGTGAGCTCTTAGTTGCATAGCTCCAAGAAATTTAGTCTCAAACTGTAATTAGAGCTTTGATCTTGTAATGTGTCAATTATTTGATGGGATTCTCTAGGAATGACTCCGACATCAGTAGGAATTTCCCTTCTAAATATCATTGCCATGTTAATGAAGATTTCAGACAATAATTATGAGTTTTCTACAAGAAACTAGAATAAATACAACCAATGTGATTCTCCGAACAAATGAACTTCAAGACTGACAGAAACTGACATCGACTGAGGTATCCAACCAGTTTGGATTTTGCACTATTTAAAAGACAATAGTGTTCACACTAGCAAAAATGATTAACTAGAATTTTCTCAAAATAGACTACATATACCTTATTCATCCTTCCCTCACCTTCCAGTGTATGTTTTCCTGTGCCCATTTGACCATAGATAAAGATAGCACAGTTAAATCCTTCAAACACTTCATTAATAATAGGTAGAATAGCTTGATCGTAGAAGCTCTCTGCTGGGGACTTGGGATCAAAACCCTATGGGAGATTGGAAACAAAGTCCACAACACTGTTCCATTTCATTTTATATCCTATGTTAATTATAAAAACTAAGGCCTATAAAAAGGAGCAGGTTGCACGCAGCCTAATATGTTAAAACCCATTTAAAATGAGTACTGCAAACCTTGTCAAATGTGAAGGTCTGATCTATTCGCTTTCCATCTACATTTTGCAAAACATTGACTTCTGGTCTCTGTTCATGATAGGATATTACGTGGGGAATATTAGCGCTCGATTTATCTTCACTGACCAGCTTGAAATTTTGGCAAATAGAAGAATCATAATTGTTGAGCTTATAAGAGATAGATACCTAACGTAACTTTAAACCATAGTTTTCTGAAGCATTATCTCAATCAGAAAAATTAAAAGATTTAGAGGGCATAGTCATGATCTTAATTAACATATAAATTAAAAGATTTAATTTCCAGTCATGATCCATCTCACTGAACGACCTGAAATTTTTCCAAATAGAAGCATCAGATTTGGTGACTTCTTAAGAGGTGTCATGCCTACTTTAGAGTCTTAAACCTGATTTGTCTCATGCATAATCTAGAGTAAAGTTTCTCGAGTTAAGAGTATGTGTTTCCTCTTAGGTAGTCACAGGTTCAAATCCAAAGGGGTAGTGTATGTACACTTCTATGGACTTTAGCAGTTAAATCACTGCGCGAGGCGGAGACCTTAAAAATAGATTATTATTTTATTATAATCTCTATTAACTTAGAATAAATTAGTAGATTTATAGTGGATAATCATGATCATCTCATTAAACAGAACTAATAAAATAATACTCTGAGCACATCATCCCATTAAATATGAACATTAATGGAAGCAAGTGAATAGTCTAAGCATGAACACACTACTAAAAGAAACTGAGCCATTGCTATTAGTATTAATGAAAAGAACTCTGAAAATCTTTTACAACTTGAACACAAGGAATGCTTCTTTTTAAAGGAGTACCCATGATTCTCCCTATTAACAATAGCCCTTTAATATTGATAATGAAAAACCTTCCAAAGTCCATAAAACAAACATATATATATGGAGTAGCATCACAGTGAAAAGTATACTTTCATTGCAAAACCATTTTTGAATTTGCTTCGCATATGTGGACCTAAAAAAACCAGCACTTCTGCACTTGTTGGCTCACCTGTTCCAATATTCCTGTAACCCATTGCAGTTTGGGACATTGCAGTTTGGGACAGCCTGATATGTAAAGCTCCTTTAACAACATACAGTGTTCAACGCCTTCCAACTCTTCTAACTTATGGCAATCATAAACATATAATGATATGAGCACATACAATGTTCAACGCCTTCCAACTCTTCTAACTTATGTCATTCATAAACATATAATGATATGAACTTTGTCAATTGCGCCACCCCTTGTATGCTCCTTTGATTCACACAATTAGACATCCAAAATTTCTGCAATGATACAAATGTTTCCACGGTTGGCAGCATCTCTACCTTTCGGAACCCATGAATAACTAGCTTTTCAAGTTTTTCAAGACCGCGAAGCCCCTTTATTATCCTCAAATTAGAACACCAAATAAATTCCAATTCGATGAGTGCATTTGGAAATGTTACAACCTTCACAAGATCATCTCACTCTGAGATGTGAAGATTTTCAAGGTTGGGGCAAACCCCTTCAGCTAAGGGTATCTCTGATATTTTGTGTGTGTTGGAAACTGGTGACAACGGGCTCTTTCAGTGACTATGTAACTGTTTAACCTAGTAATTAAGTTTATACAGTTGAGTAACCGTGTAAGAAATGTGTATATTTCTTGTATTCTTGGAGAGAGAGCTGAGAGCTGTTGTAATCTTCATTACTGAAAAATAGAGGACCGATACCTTTGCTCAGTGGATGTTGTAATCTTCATTACTGAAAAATAGAGGACCGATACCTTTGCTCAGTGGATGTTTCCTTCTAGAGGGTTTTACCACATAAAACTATGTCTAAAATCTCTATGTACATTCATGTGTGTCTTTATTTACTTTCTTTTTTTAATTTCTTCCACTGCATATTTATGTTCTATGGCTGTTTAGTTCAACAAGTGGTATCAAAGCTAGGTTAAGAGGCCACACAGACTGAGAAAGTTACCAGTGAGCATCATCCTGTCTATCACATGAAGAGAGCGTGCAATTCCAGTTGATTTACGGGTTGGTCAAAAGTCACTTGAGGAGAGAAGGGGCAAAAAAATAGAGTTTCGCGGGTCCCAAGCTTGAAGGGTCTCGAAAATTGTATGGCGAAATTACAGAATTAAATTCCAAGGGAATTTTTCGCAGCATTCCATTGACGAGAAGCGTGATTTTTTTTTCCTTGAAAAAGGGTTTCTCTTATAAAGTAAAAACGCAGAGTGTCACCTGTTTCTTGAGAAAATGGCGAAAATGCAAAGTGTTAAATTTTAAATTGAAAAGTTCAATGGGAGCAATAATTTCGAGTTATGGAAGGTCAAGATGCGGGATATGATCGTGCAGCAAGGAGTGGCAAGGGCATTGGCAGGGAAGACAAAGAAACCCCTGGATATGTCAAATGAACACTGGGAGGAGATGGATGACGGATCTCTCAGTTCTATTTGCCTATGCTTGGCCGACGATGTTTTATTTAACATTGTGTCTGAAATTATAGTAGCAGGTATCTGGACAAAGTTGGAAAGCCTGTACAGGACTAAATCTTTAACTAATAAAATCCTTCTGAAGCGATAGTTATTTACCTTGCGGATGAAAGAAGGTGCAAAAATTTCAAATCATTTAAATGCATTCAATACTCTTATTTGTCAATTGGCTTAGCATGGATGATAAAATTCAATATGAAGACAAGGCAATTTTATTGTTGTGCTCTCTGCCTGAGTCTTGGGCACATTTTATAACCTCTATCTGTTTAAGTTCTACTAAATCTATTACCTTTGATGATGTTTTGGGAGCCTTGATTTGTGAGCAAACTCAAAAGAAGTCTAGTCTTGAAACCTCAACATCAGAAGTAATAGTGTCCAAAGGAAGAACCAATGAAAGAGATCAACATTCCAGGGGCACATAAAGGTCAAAGTCGAAGGAAAAAATGAGTAAATTGAAGTGTTGGTTTTTCAATAAATTAGGGCACCTTAAGAAATATTGCTAGAAACGGAAGCAAGCTTCTAAGAAGGAGGACTCTATAAAGGAGGAAAACATAGCTGAGAAGGATTTAGGTATGATCGATGAGGTATTAACTACATCTGCTGTCTCATAATTCCATTATGACCAGCTAGTTGATTCCGGAGCATCCCATCACATGTGTCTTCATAAAAATTGGTATTCCACATACCAATCTATAGATGACACGATAGTTTATATGGGAAATAATGTTTCATGTAAAATAGTCGGGATCGGGAGTATCCGAATAAAAATGTATGATGGGACTGTTAGGACTCTAACTGATGTGAGGCATGTACCTGAACTGAGGAAAAACTTGATATCAATGGGAGTTCTTGATGATGCTGGTTACAAATTTACAGTTCAAGGTGGAGTTATGAAGACATCGAAAGATATCTTGGTTTTCATGAAGGAAAACATAATTGGAAACTTGTATAAATTTGAAGGGAGGATGGAAGTCGATCACGCAATAGTATCATCAGTTGGTGCAACAACAAACATTACTCATTTATGGCATCAACGGTTAGGTCATATTAGCGAAAGAGGAATGAAGGTACTTGCTGGTCGGAAGTTGCTTCCTTATTTAAAATCTATAGATTTGAAGTTTTGTGAGCATTGTATTTATGGTAAACAAGCTAGACAAAAATTTAAATCTGGAAAACACACGAGTAAAGGTGTCCTAGACTATGTTCATTCTGATCTATGGGGCCCATATCCTATAATTTATTATGGGGGCTCATCATATTTGTCATTTTTATAGATGATTACTCGAGGAAAGTCTGGATCTATTTGTTAAAGAGAAAAGTTGATGTTTTTGATATATTTAAGCAGTTTAGAGATTTGGTTGAAAAGAGCACTGGCAGGTTCATTAAATGTCTTAGAATAGATAATGGAATTGAATTTACTTCTAAGGAGTTTGATAATTATTACAAATAGGATGGGATCGAGAGGTTTAAGACCACTATTTACACTCCGCAACAAACGATGTTGCTGAACGCATGAACAAGACTCTTCTTGAAAGAGCAATGAGTATGCTCAGTAATGCAAAGTTGTAGGAGGAATTGCGGGGAGAGGCTTTACTTACAGCTTGTTATCTGGTCAATCGATCATCATAAACAACAATTGATTGTAAAATTCTAGAATAGGTATGGACTGGTCAACCATGTGATTATTCTAACCTTAGAGTATTTGGTTGTGAATCCTATGTACCTATTCCGAAAAATCAGCATTCCAAACTAGATCCTAAATCAAGAAAAATGATCTTTGTTGGATATGGTGATGATGTTAAGGGATATCGGTTGTGGAATTCTACTGTCCACAAAATCATCATAAACAAAGATGTAATATTTGATGAAATTTCTTTGTCAAATTTAGATGTAAGTAATAATTTGAAATGGGCTAATGTACCACAGTTACAACAAATTCAGTTTGATACTTAGTCATATATGAGGGGGAATCATGAGGATGTCTAGGAAGAGGATATTCATGAGGACAATTCTCAAGAGGATGAGCAGACATAAATAGAGGAAATACCACAACAAACTCTACAAAGGTCTACAAGGGACAAAACTTTTCCAAAGAGGTATGATGATTTTGTTATGTCTGTTGCTTTAATTTCTAATGAAGGAGAACCTGACAGTTATCAGGAAACATTAGAAGTGTTTGATAGTGACAAATGGAAACTTGTAATGGAAGAAGAAATGGATTCTTTGGCAAAGAACAAAACATGGGATCTTGTGCAACTTTTGGAAAGTAGGAAAGTGGTTGGCTACAAATGGGTGTACAAATTAAATAAAGGATTTGATGGCACTGTTCCGAAGTACAAAGCCATATTGATTGCAAAAGGGTTTTCTTAGAAAGAAGGTATTGAATTTCATGATATTTTTTCACCAGTTGTGAAACTTGTTTCTATCAGAATTCTGTTAACACTAGTTTCCTTATATGATTTGGAGTTAGAGAAGCTAGATGTCAAGAAAACCTTCTTACATGGTGATTTAGATGAGGAAATTTTCATGGAACAACCAGAAGGGATCGTTCAGAATCGCAACAAGAGGTTTGTTTGCAAGCTCAGAAAATCATTGTATGGCCTGAGGTAGTCTACCAGGAAATGGCACAAGAAGCTTGATTCTTTCATGGTGAGCCAAAATTTTACCAGGAGTGAGTATGATCATTATGTGTACTTTAAAAAGTTGGATAATTGACATGTTCATTATTTTGGTGTTATATGTTGATGATATGCTTGTCACAAGCAAGAGCATGTTTGAAATCAGCAGGTTAAAGGCTCAATTGGCTAGGACGTTTGATATGAAGGATATAGGAGCAACAAATCAGATCTTGGGCATATAGATACATAGAGACAGGAAAAATGGAAAGCTGTGGTTATCACAAAAGAAGTATGTGGAGAAAATACTTCAGATATTCGGTATGAATAAGGTGAAACCTGTTAATATCCCTTTAGCTTCTCATTTCAATCTTTCTTCAGGTTTGAGTCCTAATAGTGATGAATAAAAGCAGTATATGTCTCATGTACCATATGCTAATGCAGTAGGAAGTTTGATGTATGCGATGATAAGTACCAAACCCGATATTTCGCATGCAATTGGTGTTGTTAGTAGATACATGGAAAATCCAGGAAAAGAGCATTGGGTAGCAGAGAAATGGGTGCTTCGGTATCTAAGAGGCACAAGCGACTATTGTATCACTTTTGATGGTTGCAGTGATGAAGTCTGTGGTTATGTTGATTCTGATTTTGTAGGTGACTTGGAAAAGAGGAGGTCCACGTCAGGTTATGTATTTATTCTTACAGTTGGAGCTATTAGCTGGATGTCAAAGCTTCAAAATATTGTTTCTTTATCCACTACAGAGGCAGAATATATAGCTTCTTCACATGCTTGCAAACATGCAATCTTGTTAAAAGGTTTGCTGGGTGAATTAGGAGAGGTTCAAAACACTATACAAATTTTCTATGATAGTCAAAGGGCTATCCATTTGGCTAAAAATCCAGCTTATCACAGCAATAAAAAACATATTCATGTAAAATACCATTTTGTTAGACATGTTGTTGATGAAGGTCGAGTGGTTCTTGAAAAGATCCACTCTCAAAATAATAGTGCAGACATGTTCACAAAGCCCATTAATTTAGAGAAGCTATGGTGGTGCTTAACTTCTCTAGGAATGCAGGAAAGGTGATGAATAGAGAAATGAGCAATGGTATCAGGTAAATTGTTTTCAATGTGGAGATTGTTGGAAAACGGTGACAACCGACTCTTTCGGTGACTATGTAACTGTTTAACCTAGTAACTAAATTTATACAGTTATGAGTAACCGTGTAAGAAATGTATATATTTCTTGTATTCTCGGAGAGAGGGCTGGGAGTTGTGATATTTATTTACTGAAAAAATAGAGGACCTATACCATTTCTCAGTGGATGTTTCCCTCTAGAGGGTTTTACCACATAAAACTCTGTCTAAAATATCTGTGTACATTCCTGTCTGTATTTATTTACTTTCTTGTTTTAATTGCTTCCGCTGCATATTTATGTTCAGTGGATATTTAGTTCAACATTGTGTTTACTAGTAATAACTTCTAGAGCCAAGGCCATGTATTTCCTTCAATATCCTCTTTAAAGGGCAATTCGTGTAAGGAACATCCATATACTTTCAGCTTAGTCATCTAAGTTAAGCATCCAATAGAAGCCGACAAACATTTGAGTTCATTGCAAGAGCTGATGACCAATTCCCTCAAGTTTCTTAAGTTACCTAGTGAAGGAAGTAAACATTTCAATTTCTTGTAGTCCCATATTTATACTCAATTCCTTTAAGTTTATTAAGTCTCCCAACGAAGCCAGTAACCTGTTCCAGGACTTCCAAATTGCGTAGCTCTCCAATTGTGCATGCCAATTCTTTTAAGTATGTACCCTTCAACTTTAGTGTTACAAGGGAAATTTGATGTGCCACTTGTTGAGGCAATATTTTTATTTTCTCATAATAGGAAATATCTATGTACTCAGGTGTGCTTATTTTTCCAAGAGTTTCATAGCACACAGGTAATTTCTTGCAACCATTCAAATTAATATACTTAATCTTAGATAAATTTCAGAAGGAATTTGGAATCCTATCCATTGTTGAAGAATGTAACCTCACTGGTTTAGTGAGTTAATTAGTTGAGTGGCCCATAGTATTTGATGATCTATGGTATTCACCCACAGTATTGTTATGATGTAGTCTTATATATGCTATTGATTAATAATGAGAATGAAACCAATATACCCATTGTGTTTCTGTCGTTTTTCTGCTTTGCTAGTTTTCTTTAACATGGTATCAGAGCTTACGACCTGATCCTTGTATGGGTAATCCTTTTCATAAAGTGGAAAGCACACACACTTGGAAGTAGTGGAGAAACTAGAACACAAGAAGGAAAAACACAGATCTAGCACCATTGTGAGAGGTGACCTCGTGTTCAAGCTCCACATGTGAGTTTGCAGACCACAAATAAGTAAAAGATGTTGTAGAAGATTGATCTATGAGTAAATATGTGAGTATAAAACACCAAGGGAAGAAGAAAACGCTCAAGAAATCTACCAAAGTTGTTGAAGAAAACTCCCAAGAGGGCTTGATAACTGACTCTTCCTACTGTTCGCAAGTAGTCCGTGCCATTCGAAATATCCTATTCTACCAATTGTTTATATTCCACATCCATCGAACTGAATCGTGGCATACCAAATGGTCTTAGAGAAAATCCATGAATGCATGATAACTGTGAATTTTTTGTTAAAGGAAGCACGCATCATAGTGGTCCCATTGAAGTGCCATCGCATTTTTCCCTTTCGGAAAGTGTGTTACCACAAGGGCCATCACACCATTTGCACAGTGAGAGTGTTGTGCCACCGTCCATCTTGTAGAGACACAGTGCGGTACCACCGCTCTGCTCATAGAGGGAAAGCATGGTGAACTACCGGGACTTGCAACAAATCTTGGTACCATTCCCCTCCATCACCCTTTGCCAGTGTCTAAGGAGCGGTGCTCGATTTTGTCAAATTAAAAGAAAGGGGGGGGGGGGGAGATATTTCTTAGTCATATTAGTATGGCTAGTACCATCACATTAAAGCCAATCTCTGGACTTGTTCTGATCGAGGGCAACTATGAATTTTGGTCTATTAAGATGAAGACGTTTCCCCAGCTCAACAAATGTTGGGATATGGTTGAAACTAAGTTCAAAGAACCAGATACAAATAATCTGGCCGCAATGAATAATGGCCAGGAGAGTGTTGTAGAAGCTCGCCAAGACATAGATCTCACAGCCAAATGGCTGATCAAAAGTTGCATAGAGGAGTCCATTTTCCCGTAGATCTCAAGAGCTACCAGTGCATATCAAGCTTGGAATCTTCTTGCGGTGCCTACAAAGGAATATATAGAGTAAAACTGGTAACAATGCAAACCCTACGACTTCAATTTGAAAGTTTGAAGATGAAAGAGTCAGAAAATATAGATCAGTTTATGACTAGGGTTTCGGGCATTGTGACCCAATTTCAAACCTATTGTGAACCTATAGAATAGAAGATAGTTGTTCAAAAGATTCTTAGGTGTCTCACCAAGAATTTCGCTATGGTAGTGACTTCCATAGAAGAAAAAAAAATACCTGTCTCAATTCACAATAGAAGAGTTGACTTGATCTCTTCTATCTCATGAATCTTGACTTAATCAAGAAGAAGAGTCATTGACCAATGCTTTTAACACCCAAGATTCCCTCAACAAAGGTCAAGGAATAGGAAGACAAGGTAGAGGAAAAAGAGGACAAGGGTCTCCTGCTATAGAGAACAAAACCAGTCACAGTCATGAACACTCAGATCATTCAGAACACTCTCACAACTCTCAAGGTCAGAGGGGGACATGTAAGAGATGGAGTAATAAGTCCAATATTCAGTGTAACTACTGCAAGAAGTATGGAAACTATGAACAAGAATGAAAAAAGAAGCAAGATGTCCAGAAAGCTAACTAGAACAATATCAAATGCAATATCTCTAAAGAAGAAGAAGGCTCATCAAAGGTGATGTTTCTGTCTTATCAAGCAATTAAAGAACACTGCAGCTCAGATTTATGGATACTAGATAGCGGTTGAAACAATCACATGATAGGTAACAAGTCACTATTATCTAGTTTGGATTTTTCTGTTGTCATGAATATCTAGCTAGGAGATGACTTTCTGGTTCCAACAAAAGGAAAATGTACTATTCCTGTACTTATAGAGAAAAATGAAAAGAAGTTTATTCCTAAGGTGTTCTATGTACCACATTTAAATATCAATCTGATTAGTGTAGGTCAATTACTTCAGAACCACTATGATATTTGGTTTTATGATACATACTGTACTATTTATGATAAACCCCCCAGTAAGAGACTCATAGCCAAAGTTGAAATGACCAAGAATATAATATTTCTTCTCAGTCTCAAGAGTGCCAACCTTCCAGATTCTATACCCCATTCAGTTTCTAGCCTAGATGAATCGCAGTTATGGCACTGCAGATTCAGTCATCTTCCCTTCAAAAGTCTCAATCTCTTGCAAAAAAGATCAATGGTCAAAGGGTTACCATATTTTCATGAACAATGCAAAACCTATGAGGATTGTATCACTGGTAAACATCAAAGGGACAGTTTCTCCACTTCCACATCTCGAGCCAAAGAACATATTGAAATAGTTCATACAGACCTCTGTGGACCCATCCAAACCCAATCCAGAGGAGGTATTTTATTTTTTGACATTTATTGATGATTTCAACAAGAAAATATGGATTTATTTCGTTTCGAACAAATCAGATACCTTCTCTAGGTTTAAGGAGTTCAAGGATCTCACTGAGAAGCAGTATGGAAATTTCATTAAAGTGCTCAGGTCAGATGGTGGAGGTGAATATGATTCACATGAGTTTTCATACTTCTGCAAACAACATGGCATCCAGAGATAGTTCACCACTAGATATACTCCACAACATAATGGAGTTGTTGAATGAAAGGAATAGACCATCATGAACATGGCCCATAGCATGTTGTCACATCAGAAGCTATCATATGAGTATTGGGATAAATCTATTGCATGCTTAGTCTACTTTCTGAGCAGATCAACCATAGTGAGTGTCCATGACAAGATTCCTAAAGAAGCATGGAGTGGAACTAAGACTAGTGTCACACATCTTAGAATTTTTGGTTCTGTTGCATTTGCGCATATACTTGATTAACTCAGAAGAAAGTTGGATAAGAAGAGTGAGCATTGCATTTTCATTGGTTACAGTGAACATGACAAGATGTACAAACTGTATAATCCTATCACCAAAAGGGTTGTGGTGAGAAGAGACGTAAAATTCATTGAAGACAAATGCTGGAGTGATCCTTCAGATATACAATAAGAAGAAAGTTCATATCTACCAGATATACCTATCAGACTTCCAAGATTGGAAGTACAACAACAAGAAGAAACACCAGAAGAGAATTCATCTCAGAACTAAAAAACCAAAAGCTTGAGAGAGTTATATGAACATACTCCAGGTATTGATGAGCAACTTCATTATGCTCTATTTTCTTGTCAATCGACATATTTTAATGAAGCAGTGAAGGATGCATATTGGGTAAAAGCCATGAATGAAGAGATTAATTCAATAGAGAAAAACCATACTTGGGATCTTGTGGCATCCCTATAGACAAAACCAATATTGGAGTCAAATGGGTCTATAAGACCAAATTGAATGAAAAATGAGAACTTGAAAAGCACAAGGCAAGGTTTGTTGCCAAAGGATATGCACAACAGTATGGTGTAGATTATGATGAAACCTTTGCACATATAGCAGAGATGGATTCCATTAGAGATGTACTTTCCATTGCGACACAAAAAAATGGCATGTGTATCAAATGGATGTGAAATATGCTCTTCTTAATGGTATTCTTGAAGAAGAAGTTTATGTAGATCAGCCACCCAGTTATACTTTCAAAGGTCATGAAGACAAAGAGTTTAAGCTGAAAAAGGCCTTGTATGGCCTAAAACAAGCTCCACGAGCTTGGTACAATAGGATTGAATCCTACCTCATCAACAATTGTTTCAGCAGAAGCAACAATGAGCCTACTCTGTATGTCAAAATAGAGCAAGGTAAAGTATTAATTGGTATGTCTTTATGTTGATGACATGATTTACATAGGTAATTTGATGGTTGAATATTTCAGGATAGTCATGAAAAAGGAATTTGAAATGGCTAATCTAGGAATGATGACGTACTTCCTTAGTCTGGAAGTTACTCAAACTAATGAAGGTATTTTTATTTTCCTACATAAGTAGCAATAAGTATGCTACTGATATTTTGCAGAGATTCATAATGGATAAATGTAAACCAACAGAAATCCCCATTGCTCTTGTCACCAAGTTAACCAAGAATGATGATGGGCCAACCGTAAAGGCTACACTATATAAAAGAATGGTAGGAAGATTAATGTACTTGACTACAAATATACCTGATTTGATGTCTGTTGTCTGTATTATTTCCAGATTTATGGAGTCTCCCAAAGACCCTCATTGGAAAGCTGGAAAAATAATTCTGCGATATCTTGCAGGCACACTTGGATATGGCCTCTAGTACACTCATACACCAGACAATACTCTCTTAAGGTACACCGACAATTATTTTGCAGGTAGTATTGATGATAGGAAAATCACATCTAGTTATGATTTGCATTTGGTTACAAATCTGATCTCTTGGGCATCTAAAAAACAAGCCATTGTCAACATGTCTTCTGCAGAAGCAGAATATGTAGCAGCCACCACAACAACTTGTCATGCAGTTTGGCTAAGAATACTTTTAAAGGATACAAGACACACTGAAAATGATCCCACTTTTATTTTCTATGATAATAGCTCTGCAATACAATTGTCCAAACATAATGTATTTCATAGAAAAAGTAAACACATTGATACTTGCTATCATTTCATTCGCGAGTTAGTCAATGATGGACAAATTTCCTTACTGTTTTGTGGATCTAAAGAGAAATTGGCTGATATGTTCACCAAACCATTGGGAACATCTGCATTTGAATATAAGTGAGAGCACTTAAGCATTGACAGTACTGAAGATGTGTACTACCAGTTGAGATTAAGGGGGTGTGTTGAAGAATGTAACCTCATTGGTTTAGTCAGTTAGTTAGTTGAGTGACCCATAGTATTTTCTGACCTATGGTACTCACCCAAAGTATTGTTATGATGTAGTCCTATATATGTTGTTGATTAATAATGAGAAGGAAACCAATATGCCCATTGTGTTTATGTCGTTTTTTCCCGCTTCACTAGTTTTTTCCTTAAAATCCATTTTCTTGCAGCCAAGCCCATCGATATGTTGGACGTTTGATAAATTACCAAAGGGATATGAAAACGACATTAATTCAAAGCAATTTCTGAACACCAAGGCCTTCAATGACTACATATCATAGAATTCATTTGGCAATTTCTTCATCTGCACATTACCATTAACATTCTCTTCAAAGGACAAATTGCGACTGACCACAATTTGTTCAATATCATTCAACTGCCCTATGGAGTTTGGAACATTCAGGAGGGGTGAAAATATCTCTAAGTCCCACAACTGCAAAGTTCCCAAAAATTGCTTACTTTAAGAAAGATATAAATATGTTTTATAATATCATAAAAAATGACTGTAGTATAGAAAATTTTGAAATAAAGAAGGTAAAAAATGTAACTTTCATTTTTTTTTGTTTAAATTCTTGATTTCATAAATCCTACACATTTTCAGGTGCTCATAAACAAATATATCTACTCTATATGAAAACTTCCAAATTCATTCAATATCATGTAGTGCACTATTAATATTAATAAAAACTAAACACATAAACTTTGTTAACACAACAAATTATTACTTACCTGTGATTTGTTTTTCCACAATGTTTTCAATTGGCTCTTGGATACTTGTAGAACCCTCAAATTCTTTTTTGGAATCAAAGAAGGCAAGGAAGAGATGGGACACTTGTTCCAGCGGATCCATAAGAGATTTGGGAAGTTAACCCTTTTCAAGACGCGATTCAAGAGAACACATTCAATATCAAGAAGTTGCAACCTCCTCATACTAATAGCACCATATATACCATCTCCTCAATATTCACTAAGAACCATCCTAACTCCTCGGACGATTATTACCCGTCCATTTTTGAAAAATGATAGTTATTAGCTGTTCAATCTTGCAAAATGAAAGAACTTAAAAATTGAAGGTCTAGATATTTATTTGTCAAAATGAAGAACTAAAAAAGTTTAGCTAGTGTGAGATCAACTAGATATATACCATAATGTATTAGGATATACTTTTAAATATAGAGATATTGTAATGTAGAGAACTGAGTCAAAACATCTAAGCTCTCTTCCAAAATGAGCGAGTTGTTTTAAAAAATTCAAAATGAAGGAAATGATCTTTTGATGTTTCTATGAGTTCTATGTTCTTTGTATCAACTTGTTTACCTTTATGTTCTTTAAGTAAGTACTTCTATTTTCTAGGGATTTAATAGTGCTTAGTAATTAGAAGGATGTAAGTTCCTAACATAGGGAATTACCAACACTTTAACAATTCTATTATATATCTTTTTTATAGTATTTACATTGACAATAAATCTACTTCTTCTATTTCCTAAGCGTTTTATTTTTGGAGTACTATTAACCATTTGATTACTGAGCATAAGATAACACAGAAGAATACCTGGAATTATGTAGGTTGAAGATAGTTCCCTTGCTCCCGTTGTTAGGATTATTAATCCTCCCTTGTCCAAATTTGGTCATATGTCTAAATCGGGAGTCATGTCTAAATCAGGAGTCCATCCAGTCTATTTATAGTAATTAGCACCATTGGTTAAACTTGACCTAATTGGGGCACATGTTTCAGTTACCAAAGTGTGGGGAACACTAATTGAGGCTCACTACCACTTATTGCACTTGATTGCATAAGTTTAGGAGTCTCCTAGATCAATCCCTATAATTTAGGAAGCAACTGGGAGTGCCGAAACCAACCAAGGTCAGTTCACTTCCATTAATGACTAGTCAAGCCAAGTTAGGAGTCAGTGACATTTAGTTCTGGCCCTCTACATTCAGTTAAATAATGGTTTAATTAATTTCACACATGTGGGGCGCTTTTCTCACCTACCACAGTCAGTTAACCATTATTTAATATTAAATGTAACACTTGGTTGTGTTTTAGAACTCCAGTGATGATTTAGACAAGGACAGTTAACTACTGGGTCCTCCAATTGTGATTTAGACAAGTACAGTTAACTACTGGGTCCTCCAATTATGATTTAGACAAGTCTTGGTTACCTACAGTCAAGTAGAGTCATCAATTCGAACTTCCTCATGTGGATTCGAATTGCTTGTGGCTATTAAAGCCATTTTACATTATTGTAATTATTATCTGAATTACTTTTTGATTAATGAAAGCATTCACAGCTGCAAGCCTTTTGCACTATTTAATTCTTCAATTGCTGAGTAAATTGTGATCTTTCTTTGTGAGTTTTGTTTTTGTCTACAGATCTATATGCTCAAATTTACATGGTATTAGAGCCTCGGTGGACAAGACTCCTCTCCTCCTCAGATCTCCAGCCGAATCATTTTGTTTGTTTGATTGTGTGACAGGTTATCAGCTTTTCTTGCAGCATTCTCTACAAGCAGCCTCTACTTCTCATTGCATTCGCTACAGCAGCTCAGTTCTTCTTATTACTTCGAAATGGCTCACCAAATAGAGCCTCTCACTCCCTTCAACTATCACCAGTGGAAGGATGACATGAAAATATTGCTTCGCACCAAGCATCTCTTCAGACTTATAGAAGAAACAGAGGAAGATCCAGAATCAGAGAAAGACAAAGTTAAGTACATGAACATGCTTGATGAAGCTATTGGACTCATGCAACACTCAGTCTCTAAGGATCTTCAATTTCACATCCAAGACTTGGACACTCCCAAGGAGGTTTGGGACAAGCTTGCTTCTTTGTTTGATAAGCATGATGAGATGAGGATTCATCAGCTAGAAAATGATCTGATTACTCGCAATCCATCATATTTCGAATCTCTAAATGAATTCTTCTCAAAGTTCAAGAACCTGATATATCCATTGAAGCAATGCAAAGTAAAGAAGGATGAAACCTAGCTCATCCTTGTTATTCTCACCAAGCTCAATTCAGACTACTCAATCTTTGTATCCACCTTCCAAACAGTAAGGTTCACTACTCCAGATTGGAAGATGCCCACTCTTGATGCTTTCATTCAATCTCTTATTTCTGAGAATGATAAATTGATCCAAATGGGGATCATTCGATCTCCCAAAGATCTAGCTCTTATTGCAAGAGGATATAAGGTAGCGAATGGCAGAGGGAAGCAAAGAGATGAGTCTGAACAGTCAAAAGAACCTTCAAGTTCGAAGAGAAGCAAGAAGAATAGCAAAGGCAAGATCCTCTGCCCTTACTGTGGAAGGGGCTTCCATTCAAAAAGCTCCTGTATGAGAAGACAACTTGATGAAATGGCTCTTATTTTGAAAAGGCACACCATTCGTGTACCTGCTAGCGCAAGGAAGAAAGACTCTGAAGGAGAAGAACAAGAATACCCAAAGAAAGGACATGCACTGAAAGCTTGCTGCACATCAACACCTGCCTTCCTCATTGATTCTGGAGCTTCCAACCATATGGCTGCATCCATAGAATCATTCTCTTCTTTTCAGTCTTTTGATGGTCCTAGTATTCAGATGGGCAATAACAGTAAAATACAAACCAAAGGGAAGGGCTCTATCCAACTTGAACATGGAAGGTTCAAAGATGTGTTGTTTGTTCCCTCACTAGCTTCAAACCTGTTATCTGTCTATCAGATGATCCATACTGGATCTCCAAAGTGAGTGATATTTGGTCCTGACTCAGTGGAGATCACAGATATCTCTACTGGGAGCATCATAGCAAAGGGTATTGCGAATCATGCTTCAAGAGCATATGAGTTCTCACATTTCATGCCTCCTTCAGAACCAGTGCACTCTCAGCAGCCACCAGCAAGGGAAGGTAAAAACATTGCATCTACTTCTTTTACAACTTCTACTAGTATTGTAGATCCATCTATATTAGTTTATGACATTAAGATTCAGGGTGACTCAGATCTAGATTCAGTCCCTACTTCCAAACTGGAAGCTAGAAAGATGACTGGAAACTCACCTGACACTCAGAAAGAAAAGACTCGTGCGCTATGTCATACTGTTTTGCCTCCTTCAGAGAGATGCAATAGACTTCCTGTAAGATGCAATATGGAAAGGGCTCAGTTTTCCTACATTCAGAAGAATGGATATGATCATACACCTCTTCATTCAGCAAGAGACAAAGGTTACAGTCCTCCTTCCTTCCATCATCAGTTTTGGAGAAAAAGGCGAAGTCTACATGCCAGGCCCCAGAATACCTGTGCACATCACACCATGCATGCTGCTTCACTACCTCACAGAGATGAAGATTGCAGCAACATATTTTCAAGTTTTTCAAACTTGAGACTTGATTCTACCTGCTTAGATAGAAGGAGGGATTTTTTCCCATGTGGTTTTTTCCCTAGTTACTTGTATTAAGCAGTTACTTTATTTTACTTGATGTAATGGGTGACCTATGGTCTTAGTTACCAGGGCCCACAGTTTGTCCAAGTTAGCATTCAGGGGGGGTGTTAGGATTATTAATCCTCCCTTGTCCAAATTTGGTCATATGTCTAAATCGGGAGTCATGTCTAAATCGGGAGTTCATCCAATCTATTTATAGTCATTAGCACCATTGGTTAAAATTGACATAATTGGGGCACATGTTTCAGTTACCAAAGTGTGGGGAACACTAATTGAGGCTCACTACCACTTATTGCACTTGATTGCATAAGTTTAGGAGTCTCCTAGATCAATCCCTATAATTTAGGAAGCAACTGGGAGTGCCGAAACCAACCAAGGTCAGTTCACTTACATTAATGACTAGTCAAGCCAAGTTAGGAGTCAGTTACATTCAGTTCTGGCCCTCTACATTCAGTTAAATAATGGTTTAATTAATTGCACACATGTGGGGCGCTTTTCTCACCTACCACAGTCAGTTAACCATTATTTAATATTAAATGTAACACTTGGTTGTGTTTTAGAACTCCAGTGATGATTTAGACAAGGACAGTTAACTACTGGGTCCTCCAATTGTGATTTAGACAAGTACAGTTAACTACTGGGTCCTCCAATTATGATTTAGACAAGTCTTGGTTACATGCAGTCAAGTAGAGTCATCAATTCGAACTTCCTCATGTGGATTCAAATTACTTGTGGCTATTAAAGCCATTTTACATTATTGTAATTATTATCTGAATTACTTTTTGATTAATGAAAGCATTCACAGCTGCAAGCCTTTTGCACTGTTTCATTCTTCAATTGCCGAGTAAATTGTGAGATCTTTCTTTGTGAGTTTTGTTTTTGTCTACAGATCTATATGCTCAAATTTACACCCATAGTATTTCCTATTTCTCGTCCAAGCCTTTGTTACCAAACCGGATGAACCACCTTGTCGACTAACTTTGATCGTGATGGCCCTAGGAAACCGATGGGTTTCCTAGCCCTTGAGCCCACATACCAATAATACTGAGAGCAGCCTCCTTGCCTTCTGATGATTTTTTCAACCCTTGAGTTAACCCCCTCCTTAAGAATTCTCTTCTCCTTGTTAGAACACCGTAGTACACCCTGGATTAATAATTTATTATTAATTCTCCTGCAAAAATACTTTAATTATTATTTTTGAAAGAAAAGTAAAGAATAAAACATTTTTATTTAATAAAATATGTTGAAGGGGGGAAAAAGTAGATATAGCAGTTGAAGAGTGTTTGCTGACCCACAAGAGGAAAATGAAAAGTGGCAAAAACCACTGAGTGAGTACTCAGGATGCACGAGGCATCATCCCCAAAAATCAGGTCACAACTCCTAGTTGAGTGCTAAAGAGTAAGAGGCTCGTAAATGAAAGTCCTAGGAAAAATGCTATAAATTAATATGTCCATAAGAAGAAGGATGTTAACATTGGAAATGGATTAACATATGTGAAATGCAAGAGATGACACATTAAAATATTTTTCTCTTGTGGTTGAGTGAACAAGCTCGGGGGTTCTAGACCAAGTAGCTTGGCTAATCTGGGAGTTGGTTGGGAGGAACAACTTCTCCACTTTTATTTTCTCAACATTGGTGCTAGGTTCTTATTCCATTGCTTATGATTGATTTTAGTTACATTAGAATGTGTATTTTATTGTTGAATCACAATTATACTTCCATGCAGTAGTGTTTACGCATTTCTGTAGAAAAAATATCCATGGTTTTTCATAGTATATCAGATCTATACAATTCTAGATTATTTCTTAATGCATTTAAGATTGAACATCCATATGCGCATCAAGGATTGCTAGTAATGTTATTACTGTAGTAATTAGTAATTCGTTCTGAGCATAATTTTTTAGATTTGGTTGTTGTTGATCTGTTATGGTTTCGAATTCAATACTCGTTCTTAAATTATTTACATGTCTATAAATTACTACTGTTAAATTAATCTCATAATGTATTATGGAATATACCTAGTTAATGGTTATGATCAAAGTAAATAGGAATAACTGGTTTATATAAAATTTATAGGTAGAGTATAGGAACATTCTGGATCGAATATTACAGTCATTTATCTTTATAAACTTCATATGAAATGTTATCAACTAGATGATTTATGTTTTCAGCTTGTAAGATGCATCTATCTAAATTAAAACCTCATCTCATAAACCCTTGTACAGTAAAAAATGTTTAGATCGGGATCTTTGGAAATCATCAATTAAATGATGTTAACTTATTTAGTTAACCAATTATGGATTTACAGATATCCTATCAATCATTACTTTATCAGTTAAACCACCGTATTTATGGGAACCATTGTAATCTACTTTATAGTTTAAATCAAGACACCCTAATTATTTTCAGCAGCGGATATTTCTTCCCATGCTTGGTAATAATACCATCATAGATGGCTACCAAGAGTTAATCAAGTATAATAATTAAATCTAAAATAATTTTACCAACTTACTCAGGGAAGTAAGCCCATCAAGGGATGTCAACCTTTGATTGAAACAATGAAGTGTACAACTATAACTACGGTTTACTTCATGGCTGGTTTCCTATAAAAAATGCAAATTATTCCTTAGAATCAATCAAAAACTTCAAATTTCTTAAAGCACAGAAAGACGATTTGCGGAAGCACATTTCCACAAAAAAGTTAAAGTTACCCACAATCTGCATTCCACAATTGGGGAAGGTTAATTGTAGACGATTATTTCTAAAAGTTTAAAGTACAACCCACAATACACAATCTGTATTGTGGAAGAATAATTATAAGAAGTTAGAAATACAACCCGCAATCCTCAATCCGCATTGCAGAAGGATAATTGCGGAAGAATAATTCTAAAATGTCAGAAATACAACCTACAATCCACAATGTGCATTGCGAAAGGATAATTGTGGGAGAATAATTGTAAAATGTTAAAACTTATGTTCACAATCCACAATCTGCATTGCATAAGACTATTTGCGGAAGGTAAAATGCAAAAGAAAATTTATAAAATCTTAAAATTACACTCGCAATCTGCAATCCGCATTGCGGAAGGTGAAATATGGAAGAAGATTGATAAAATGTTAAAAATCACAGCCACAATCCACAATCCGCATTGCAGAAGGATTGTTGCGGAAGGTTAATTTTGATTGTAGTTTAACTTAGTCCCGCAACCTGCAGTCTGCAATTGTGGAAAGGTCCTTGCGAAAGGAAAAATTGTGGAATGATCATTTCGTATGGAACATTGCAGAAGGCATACTTGCAGAATGGTCATTTTGGAATGATTAATGCAGAAGGATAACTACGGAAAGGACAATAAACTTAGAAAAATAGGATTAAACAGTGAAGTGATTTGAAAAATAATTGTTCAGAATTGGATTCTGAGTTTGTGGAAAGGTTGATCAAACTTGTAATGTGAAGAATGTGCAATAAAATATCAAAGTTCAAAAATTCATCGTTACAGATAGGGACTATAATAATGCGTCTTTAGATATATGTTTAATTTTTTTTTTTTTATGAATTTTTGAGGTGTGTTACATAATGGTATCAAAGCACGGTTACAACACTAGGCCTGAATTGAATCAACACTAGAACTGCTAAAGAAAACAAAAAAATAGATTCTTTTTTATTTTGGTTAAATTATCTTACAACCATCAAATAGAAGCACATCTATATGTTGTAGGAAACATGGTAGATGGAGAGATGTTAGCAGAAAATGAATACAACCCAGAAAATCCTTTAGATAATGAAGATGATAACTTAAGGGATGGGGAAATTTGGGTAGACTTAAATGACAGCCAGGATAATAAATCTTAACTAAAACAAACCGTTAAGGAGTTAAGATCTGAAATAAGAAATTTTAAAGAAGATAACGAGCAAATTATAAAGGCTCACTAAGAACTAAATGCTATTCTATTAGCAAAAATCCATAACGATGAAAAAGAAAAAAAAATGAATATGAACAAGAAATTTCTAAAACTCCACCTTACAAACGTAAGGGCAGAAAGTTGAAATTTTCTAGCCATAAATATGACACTTCAAGTGAAGACTCAGTTAAACATCACATAAAACAATAAGAGTCAAGCGAAATCAGTGACGATAACAAAAAGAAAAAGAAATACATACCCTATGAGGAAATTTCTGGGGTTTTTAAGAAAATTAAACCACCCATGTTTGATGGGGAAATTGAGAAGGGTGAAGAAGCAGAAGCCTAGTTTTCTAGAATGAAATAGTATTTTCAGATATACAACTACTCTGATGAGTTAAAGGCTAAAATGGCCATCTATAATATGACTGGAAAAAATATATATATGGTGGTAAGACATTAAGAAGGTTAAAGGGATAAAAGAGAGATATGTAACTTAGAAAACATTTAAGAAAATCTTTAAAAGAAAGTACTTATTAGAACAATATTATAAAGAAAAATAAAAATATTTTTATGAACCAAGTCTAGGAGCGATTATGATGAAAGAACTCTGTAGTAAGTTATTAAGACTACTTCCTTATGTTTCGTATATAATTGATGAGAAACTTAAAATACAACGGTTCCTTATTTGTTTTCCCATCATGTTCAAAGAACAGATTGAGTATGGAAATCTGAAGATGCTAAAGGAAGAGATGAGGAAGGCAAACTTCTGTTATGACCTAAACAAGAATAAAATGGAAAGCATACCAGCTTGGAAAATTAAAAGGACAAGTAATTTTGATTCCAGAAAGAAGCAGAATAAGCTCCATAAAAAACAAGAAATAACTATAGGGGATATCAGGGTAATGACTACCAAGGATTTAAACCCCAAAATTCTGCAGTAAAAGAACCTTCATCTGCCCTTAATAAAAATCTAGCACAAAAAGAGCCCTTAAAATGTTAGGAGTGTGGAGGGACACACTACTTTAAAGATTGTCCAGTAAGAAAAAAAATTATAATGTTCATTCTAGCCAAGAAGTAGTTACAGTTGGGGACATGGCAAGGAGCATGCCTAGAATCTACACTGCATTGGAAAATCGACAATCATACCACCAGAATTCTATGGTCAAAATTGAAGGTATGAGAAACAATCAAACTATCTCTATTTTAATTGATTCATGTGCAAGCCTGAGCTATATATCACCTAGAATAGTTGATTTATGCAAATTGGTACCTAAATTTTTTGGCAAATCGTGGCTAGTACAATTAGCCATAGGTACAAAACAGAAAGTTACTAGTCTTGTTAGAAATTGTAAATTGATGATGGATGATTTCCTTACACATGTTAATGTAAATATTCTGCCATTAGGATCCTATGATTTATTAATAGGAATGGATTTGCTAGATGAACATAAAGTGGTGTTAAATTATTTTGATAAAACCTTTACTTGTATTGACAATAATGGAGATAATATAAAAGTAAAAGGGATCCCTAGGAAGGTGACCATCCGAGAAATGTCTACATTAAAAATGAAAAGATCCATAAGAAAATGATGTAAAGTGTTTGCATTCTATATAATGAATGATAACAAAAATAGTAACAAACTTAAACCAGAAGACGTACCAATCTGGAAGGATTTTGAAGACATATTTCCGGAAGAAGTCCCCAAACTTCCTCCGAAAAGAGACATTGACTTCATGATCGATCTAATACCCAGAGCGGTACCAACATTGAAACATCTGTATTAAATGAATATAATAGAGCTTACAGAATTGAAATCACAACTACATGAACTAATTGATAAAAAGTACATTCGACCTAGTGTCTCTCCCTGGGGAGCACCGATCTTGTTTGTGAAAATTGACAAAAAATTAAGATTATGCATAGATTACTGAAAAATTAAATAAGATGACTATTAAGAATAGATACCCACTCCCCCAGATAGATGATCTATTCGATCAATTCTGTGGAGTAACTATCTTTTCAAGGATAGAATTAAGGTCTGGTTATAATCAAGTACGAATAAAAGACGAGGATATATTTAAACAAAATTTAGGACCCATTACAGTCACTATGAGTTTGTCATAATGCATTTTGGGTCGACAATTGCACCTATTGCATTCATTTTTTTAATGAAAAACATCTTAAGAAACTACCTCGATAAGTTTGTGGTTGTCTTCATCGACGACAGACTAATCTACTCTAAAAACTAACAAGAACATAAAGAACATTTAAGAATAGTTTTGCAAGCACCAAGAGAACAACAACTTTACTTAAAATTCAGTAAATGTGATTTCTTTAAGGATAAGATTCATCACCTCTGACCAAGGATGGAATCTCAGTCGATCCACACAAAATAAAGGCCATGATGGAATGGTCAGTTTCTAAGAACGTATCTGACCTCAGATCATTTATGGGGATTACCAAATAATACCAAAAGTTCATAGAAGGCTTCTCTAATATTTTCTACCCCATAACTTCTTTACGAAAGAAAGGTAAAAAGTTTGAATGGAGAAAAAGCATGGAAAGCTTTAGCAAACTATAGCACTTATTAGCTACTTCCTCGATCTTAAAGATTGTTGATCCATTAAAGGATTTCGTTGTATGTACTGACGCTTGCAATTAAGGGATATGTAGAGTTTTATTACAAGAAAATTATGTTGTGACATATTAATCCAGGAAATTAAAACAACACGAGAAAAACTATGCAGAACATGATTTAGAACTTGTTGCCATAATTCACTCCTTAAAAATGTGGCGACATTACCTGATTGGAAGAAAATTTCTACTTCTGTCAGATAACATAAGTCTTAAATGCTTATTTGACCAACAAAATTTGAATGCAAGATAGGCCATATGGCTGTCCTTTTTAAGCGAATATGATTTCGAAATCAAAAATATAAAAGGAAAAGAAAATAAAGTGGTAGAAGCTCTAATTCATCATGCGGATTTACTGTTTGCAAGTAGCAACTATGAATCTGACTTGGAAAATCAGATTCTAAGCACTGAAAATTCTGATACAGAATATCATATTTTAAAAGAAAATACTGCTAAAAATGAACAAAATCAACTAAAAGTAGATTTCATCCTAAACCAACAAGGACTGTTGCTGCATAAAAATAGGATGTACATACCAAAAATACCAGAAATTAAACTTACAGTCATGGATGAACTACATAAAAGACCGTATTCAAGGCATCCTGGATACCCGAAAATGATCACTATGATCAGGAAGGACTTCTTTTGGCCAAATATGAAGAAATAAGTGGCAAAATACTTAACTTGATGTCTTGAATGTCATCAAGTTAAGGAAGAACATCAACATCCCGCAAGTTTGTTACAGCCACTACCCATTCCGGAATGGAAGTGGGAAACCATTAGTATGGATTTTATAATAGACATACCAAATAATTTATGCCAACATGATTCAATCATGGTTGTAGTAGAAAAATTAAGTAAAGATGCTCATTTTATTCCTGTTAAATCTATCTATTAAGTTGTTAACATTGCATATATTTTTAGATAGAGACGCAAAATTTACAGATAGATTCTGGAAAGCCTTGTTTAAAGGTTTGGGTACACAGTTAAATTTTAGCACTGCATATCATCCACAAATGAATGGGTAGACTGAAAGAGTAAATCAAGTCTTAGAATACATGCTAAGGATGTATGTCATGGAAAAACGAGGTAAGTGGGAAGATTACCTACACTTAGTGTAATTTGCATATAATAATAATTTCCAAGTTTCTGCAGGTTTGAGTCCGTTTGAAATATTATATAGGTGTAAGTGTAATAATCCAATGTCATGGAGCATCCCAGTTGATAGATTAATGTTAATAACTAATTTATTAAAAGATATGGAACTAACCGTGAAACATGTACACAATTTAAAGGATTCCCATGACAGGAAGAAAAATTAAGCTAATTTAAAAAGAACTCCTAGAGAGTTTGAGGTGGGTGATCATGTGTATATAAATGTAAATCCGAAGAAAATATCCTTGATATTGGGAAAGTATTCAAATTTGGAACCCAAGTATTGCGGGCCATTTGAAATTTTAGCTAAAGTAGGTTCGACCGCGTACCAATTAGCCCTACCACCCATTGTTAAAGTGCATAATGTATTTCAAATTTCTATATTGAAAATATATGTTCATGATGTTTCTCATGTGATTGATTGGAATGTAATCCAGGTGGAGCCCGAAGGAGAGTTCCAAGTGGGGTCGGAGCACATTCTCAACAGGAGAGAACTTTTAGTTTGGAACCGTACCATCAGATAAGTGAATGTACAATGAAAATAACTTAGTCCAAAAGAAGCTACTTGGGAGATAGAAAGTAATATGTGGAAGGCATATCTAGACTTATTCCAAGAGGATGAAATGGAAGGATAAAAGAATAAATTTTATAACACTGAGGACGGTGTTATCCTTTAAGGGGAGGTGTATGTAACACCCACTAAATTAATAATTTATTATTAATTTTGTTGGAAAAATACATTAATTATTATTTTTGACATAAAATTCAAGAATAAAACAGTTTGTAATAAAACATTTTTATTTAATAAAATATGTTGAAGGGGGACATAAGTGGATATATATGTTGATGAGTGTTTGCTGACTTTTGCCCAGTTCCTAGTCACTCTTGTGATCCGTTGGAGTATCTATTGCCTTCCCTATCACAATATGGTTCTGTTTCAGTACTTCCTGACGACGAAGACCTAGAGTTTTGACGATGGTACCTCTGGATTCACTTTCATCATTGGTGAACTCCTTTGCTTCAGTTGTTAATTATCATCTATTGGTTGACAAACTATTGAATCCTTTCCATGTTCGACTTCAGCTTACCCTTATTCACATGGCTTGAATTGTACTGGTTCTTTGGGATCTTTTATGAAGACCTTAGTTCCTCACTCACGAACTAAGTTGCGCAAGACTATGTTCCATTTATGAGAGGAATAGGACAAGGAGCTCCCATCATGGGGATCTCTTGGTTGGTGTTCGAAGGGGTGCTAGCCATAGTTTCAAAACAAGAGACAAAGTCTGAGGTTGATGGTCAACCAAAATTACGAAGCAGACACCTAAAGTCCCACTAAGTACAGACAAACCACACATCACTCACTAAAAATTCCTAAATCCCAACAGACAAATAGGTATAAGATGTACTTTCGAGAAGAAAGCTGATAGACAGTTACTTGGCATCCCTGTAGATGTTCTTAGTCACAAGCGGAGGAATCACCCACCACCCTCCCACACTTTCTACCAGGGTTACCTTCCAAGTCTGTCCAAGGTCAACCAGAAATAACCTTTCGGTGTACCTGTGTATGAACCCTAGATGTCAAGAGACTAAAGGCTACCTTAATTACACCAACAGTCTGGGGGGATAGTCGTCAGCCGAACTCGTACGCATGGGCAGGGTAGCTGAGCCCGAAACTTTGTCTAGGACAGAATCCCCAGATGCGTAAAAGTCCTAAGTTACGTTTTGACAAGGATTCAGAGGGTTATCTCCTCTTTCCAAGCCTCCACGCGGCCTAGTGCTTAACTCCCGTTTGAGAGGAGCTTCCCAGATACAGTCGATGAAGTCAAGGATTTACCTAGTGAAAGGTCCACTACGTATAAGTTTTATAACTTGTGGGAAGTTTACACTTCCTAGCCCACAAGTCTAGCCTAAGCTAGTAGGTGTATGACCCTATAAAAAAACTTACTAGCAATTTTTTAAAATTATATCATTTATTTTAAGGGATGTTTTTAGTCAGAGGGTAAATGGCATGAAACTTATGTGGTGTTTTGACTCAAAGCTGAAACAAAATGACTAAACAAAGAGATATGAAATTCAAAAAGCAAAAACTATTCTCTTTATATTTTCAAATAACTTGAAAGCCAAAAAGAACAAACTCTTTTTAAATTTTTAAATTTTTCAAAAACAATGCTATGCTATGCAATCTAGACTAACAGCCTAATCTATATGCATATAAAGCAAACATGTTTTTGTCTTTTTCTTTTATAAAATGCAAAAGAAAAATCAGCCTATAAACTAATGCAAACAAGTACTGTAAGCAAAGCAAATAGACAACTACTCTACACCCCAAAAACAAACCCTAGGTTTCCCTAAAGTTAGATATCAACCTCTCTTACAAGGAAGGCTCACAAAGGAAAACAAGGCAACAAATTTGGCATGAAAAGACTGAGCAAAAAATACTGACATAAACAAAGGTCAAGAAGTCCTAAGTATCAATCTAAACCTACAAACAAAGGATGCTCAATACCTTGTCCAACAAGGTCAAACCAAAGAAGGAGGTAAGGGGGCAAGCAGTAAAAACTAGTATACGTTCTTTTTAAATTTCTTTTATAAAAGCAAAAGAAAAACTACCTACAAACTAAAAGCATGCAGATAACAAGAACAAAGTAAAAAGGAACTCTGCTACACAACCACCAAACAAACTCTAGACTGAACTAAAGTCAGCATAAACCCCTACTTGGAAGAAAGGCTTGCATAAGAGACAAGACAACTATTTGGGCATGGTGAAGTTAACCAACAAAAAAAGAAGGAAACCAACACCAACAAGATTCTGAAATCAACCAAAGATCACTAACAGAGGCTGACCAAAAACATAAGCCAAACATCAAACCAAGCAAAGGAGATGGGGGAAAGAGCAAAGAACAAACCCTAATGCTATAAAAAGGCTTACCACATAGATAGAGAACAAGCAAAAAGGATGAAACTAACTCCCTAGAGTCATGCACCTGCAGGGGACCCTAAAAGACCTACCCAAAACACCTTCAAACAGAAGAAAAATCACAAAAGAGGAAAAAACAGTGTTTAAAGGGGCATTCACGATTGTCTATAAGTGCAACCCGCAAATGAATCATGACTGTTCAATATAGCAACCCACGAATGCAAGCAAGTATTCGAGACTGTTCAGAAGAGCAACTCGCGAATGGGTGGAAAAATTCCCAAAAAGGTCAAAAACCACCTTAAGAAGGCAGGGGAAGTGTGCTATCAGATTTATAAAGTTTTCCTAAGTGGCAAGAAGGACTTGAAACAATGCAAAAAGCTAAAAGAAATCAAGAGAAACTCCAAATAGACAAGGCTCTCCCCAGCGGAGTCGCCAGTTCTGTTGTACAGGATAATTCACCTAATAACCTAGGTTTGGGGGGTTACCAACATACTCATGACTTGCAGATAGTTTGACTCTAAAAGCACAGAATAGGAAACAGGAAAGTAGAAGGACTTACTTGTATTAAACGAAGGTTGATCCTTGCTATCTTCTCCCTCTCTGATCCACTTCCAAAGTCTCCAGGATAGTTCCTCTTTCACCTGTTAATAAACACTCTTCCAAATACAAGATGATTCATATATATAGATGCAGGTTAGGCAAATCATATATTATATTGAAATGCAAACATTTACCAATCTACAAGATGTGAAACACATGTGGAAGAAGTAATATCTTTATTAACAATAATAGAAAGAGTTTAGGTTACAACCCAATGTCTGAACAAGGACTCCTCTATCACCAAAGGACTCTGAGTTTCTCTGCTCCAAATATTTCTGTAGACAATCCACCAGCATAACTTTGCTCTCCAATTATGAATATCTAACACCCTCCCCAAGGCCTCCATTTATATGGATGAAATGAGGCAGTTCTCGAAGGTTAGGGAGGTTGTGGCAGTTAAGAAGATTAAGTTAAATGAGTAAACTAATCTTCCATTAGCACGTGGTTTTATGTTTTAATGTTGAGGAAACCATTCGCGGGTCTGTAGTAGAGCAACCCGTGAATTATTCACGACTATATAGAAGAGCAACCCACGAATACAAGGATTCACGACTTTCTGTATAGGAGACTCGTGAATGATGTGCGAGTTGTCAATATAGAGAGTCGCGGATACAACTCAACATGGAAAAATTGGCAAAGTAACCAGCTGGGTGTATAGGGAATGTATTTCATCATACCAAGGTATAGTGAATATGAGCAACCTCAATCCATAAATGTCCTTTTGTGTGTCGACATGAGGGATATCAGCACTCAGACGGAGAGGTTCCATTTAGGTGTATAACACTGACCCACAAGAGGAAAAAGAAAAGTGGAAAAAACCACTGAGTGATAACTCAGAATGCAGGAGGCATCATCCCCAAAAATAAGGTCACAACACCTAGTTGAGTGCTAAAGAGAAAGAGGCTCATAAATGGCCAAGTCCTAGGAAAGATACTATACATTAGTATGTCCATAAGCAGCAGGAGCCTATAATTGGACGAGGATTAACATCTGTGAAATGCAAGAGATGACGCATTGAAATATTAAATTCTCTTATGGTTCACTGAACATGATCGGGGGTTCTGGAGCAAGTAGCTTGGCTGCTCTAGGAGTTGGTTGGGAGGAACACCTTCTCCACTTTTGTTTTCCCAGCATTGGTGCCAGGTTCTTATTCTATTGCTTATGATTGGTTTTAGTTACAATAAAATGTGTATTTTAATGTTGAATCACAGCTATACTTCCAGGAAGTAGTGTTTACGCATTTATGTAGAACAAATATCCATGTTTTTCTGTAGTATATCAGATCTATACAATGTTAGATGATTTATTAACACATCTAATATCGAGAATCCATACCCGCATCAAGGATTATTAGTAATCCTATTACTGTAGTAATTAGTAATTCGTTCTGAGCATAATTATTTAGATCTGGTTGTTGTTGATCTGTTATGGCTTCGAATTCAGTACTCGTTCTTAATTTATTTACATGTTTGTGAATTATTACTGTTAAATTAATCTCATAATGTATTATGGAATATACCTAGTTAATGGTTGTGATCAAGGTAAATAGGAATAATTGGTTTGTATAAAATTTACAATCAGAGTATAGGAACATTTAGGATCGAATATTAAAGTCATTTCTCTATTTAAACATAGTCTGAAATGTTATAAGCTGGACGATTTTTGTTATCAGTTTGTAAGTCGCATATATCTAAATTAAAACCTCATCTCATAAACCTTTGTACAATAAAAAATGTTTAGATCGGGATCTTTGGAAATCATTATTTAAATGATTTTAACTTATTGAGCTAACCAATTATGGATCTACAAATATCCTATCATTTATTACTTTATCAGTTAAACCACCGTATTTTATGGGAACCATTGTAATCTACATTACAATTTAAATAAATACACCCTAAGTATTTGCATTAGTGAATCTTTCTTCCCATGCTTGGTAATAATACCATCATAGACAACCTCCAAGAGATAATCAAGTATAGTAATCAGATCTAAAAGAATTTTACCAACTTACTCAAGGAAGTAAGCCCATCAAAGGATGGAAACCTTTGATTGAAACAATGAATTGTACAAGTATAACTACAGTTTAACTCATGGTCAGTTTCCTATCAAAAATGAAAATTATCCCTTAGACTCAATAAAAAACTTCAAATTTCTTAAAGTGTGGAAAGACGGTTTGTGGAAGCACATTTCCACAAAAAGTGAAAGCTACCGGCAATCCACAATCCACAATTACGGAAGATTAATTGCAGAGGGTTATTTATAAAATTTTAAAGTACAACTCGCAATTCACATTGCAGAAGGTGAATTGCAAAAGAATAATTCTAAAAATTCAGAAATACAACCCACAATATGCAATCGCATTGCATAAGGATAGTTGCGGAAGAATAATTCTAAAAAGTCAAAAATACAACCCACAATTCGTAATCCGCATTGTGGAAGGATAACTGCGAGAGAATAATTTTAAAATGTTAAAAATTACGTCCGCAATCCACATTGCGAAAGGTAAAATGCATACTTTTTTATTATAAAATATTAAAATTTCACCCGCAGTCCACAAGCAGAAGGATCGTTGCAGAAGACTATTTGCGGAAGGTGTAATGTGGAAGAGAATTTATAAAATGTTAAAAATTACACCCAGTACTTGCAATCCGCATTGCAGAAGGCTATTTGCAGAAGGTTAATTTTAATTGTAGTTTAATTGAGTCCCGCAACCTATAATCCACAATTGTGGAAAGGTCCTTGCAGAAGGAAAACTTGTGGAATGATCATTGCAGAATGACCATTTTGTAAGGAACATTGTAGAAGGAAAACTTGTGGAATGGTCATTGCAAAATGATTAATGTAGAAGGATAACTACAGAAAGGACAATACAATTAGAAAAACATGATTAAAAAATGAAGTGATTTGAAAACTAATTGTTCAGAATTGGATTTTGAGTTTGAGGAAAGGTTGATCAAACTTTTAATGCAAAGAAGGTGTAATAAAATCTCAAAGTTCAAAATTGATCTGTTACAGATAGGGAATTTAATAATGCGTCTTTAGATGTATTGAAAAAAATAAAATAAATTGTTATGGATTTTTGAGGTGTGTTACATAATGGCACCAGATCACGGTTACAGCACTAGGCCTGAATCGGCTCAACATTAGAACTTCTACAGAAAATAGGAAACTAACTTCTATTTTATTTTGGTTAAATTCTCTTACAAACAACAAACAAAAGCACAACTATATTTTGCAGGAAACATGGTAGATGTAGAAATGTCAGCAGAAGAGGAACATCACCGAGAAAATCCTTTAAATAACGAAGAGGGTAACTTAAGGGATGGATAAATTTGGGTAGACTTAAATGACAGTCAAGAAAATAAATTTGAACTAAAATGAACTGTTAAGGAGTTAAAATTTGGACTGAGAAAAGTTAAAGAAGACAATGAGCGAATTATAAAGGCTCAGGAAGAGCTAAATGCTATTATGTTAGCAATAATCCATGATGATGAAAAAGAAAAAAAATAAGGAATTTGAGCAAGAAATGCCTAAAAATGCACTTTATAAACATAAGGGAAGAAATATATAATTTTCTAGCCATAAATCTGACACTTCAAGTGAAGACTCAGTTAAACATCACAGAAAACAACAAGAGTCAAGCGAAAGCAGTGACGATAATAAAAATAAAAAGAAATAAAGAACCTATGAGGAAATATCTGGGGAGTTTAAGAAAATTAAACCACCCATACTTGATGAGGAAATTGAGAAGGACGAAGAGGCAGAAGCCTGGTTGTCCGGAATGAAAAAGTATCTTCAGATATCCAACTACTCTGATGAGTTAAAGGCTAAAATGGCCATCTATAACTTGTCTGGAAAAGAAGATAGATGGTGGAAAGAAATAAACAAGGTTAAAGGCATAAAAGAGAGATTTATCACTTGGAAAACATTTAAGAAACTCTTTATAAGAAAGTACTTATCAGAACACTATTATGACAAAAAAGAAAAATGATTGTATGAAATAAGGATAGGAGCCATGACGATGATATAATTCTGTAGTAAGTTCTTAATCCTACTTCGTTATGTTCCATATATAATTGATGAGAAACCTAAAATACAATGGTTCCTCAGTTTGTTTCCCACCATGTTCAAAGAACGGATTGAGTATGACAATCCGAAGATGCTTGAGGAAGCGATGGGGAAGGAAAACTTCTGTTATGATCAAAACAAGAATAAAAGAGAAATTATATCAACTTGGAAAAATAAAAGGCCAAGCAATCTTGAAACCATAAAGAAGTAGAATAAGTTCCATAAAAATACATGAAATAACTATAGGGGATATTAGGGTAATAACTACCAAGGCTTTAAACCCCAAAATTCTGTAGTAAAAGAACCTTCAGTTGTCCTTAATAAAAATCTAACACAAAAAGAGCCCTTAAAATGTTGGGAGTGTGGAGGGCCACACTACTTTAAATATTGTCTAGTAAGAAAAAATAATTCTAATGTTCATTCTATTCAAGAAGCAGTTACATTTGGGGACGTGGAAAGGAACATGCCCAGAATCTGTGTTGCATTGGAAAATAGACAACCAGCCCACTAGAATTCTATGGTTGATATTGAAGGTATGATAATCAACCAAACTATCTCTATTTTAATTGATCAAGGTGTAATCCTGAGCTATGTATCACCTAGAATAGTTGAATTATGAAAATTGGTATTTGGAAAGTTTGACAAATCGTGGCTAGTACAGTTAGCCACAGGTACAAAACAAAAAGTTACTAGTCTTGTTAGAAATTGTAAATTGATGATGAATGATTTCCTTACACATGTTAATATAAATATTCGCCACTAGGATCCTATGATTTATTAGTAGGAATGGTTTGTCTAGAGGGACATAAAGTGGTGTTAAATTGTTTTGATAAAACCTTTACCTGTACTAACGATAATGGAGATAATATAAAAGTAAAAGGGATCCCTAGGAAGGTGACCATCTAAGAAATCTATGCATTACAAATGAAAAGATATGTAAGAAAACGATGAAAAGTGGTACATTCTATATAATGAATGATAACGAAAATAACAATAAACATAAACTGGAAGACATACCAGTCTTGAAGGAGTTTGAAGACATCTTTCTGGAAGAAGTCACCAGAATTACTTTGAAAAGAGACATTGAATTCATGATCGATATGATACCTGGAGTGGTAACAACATCGAAAGCTCCATACCGAATGAATATAATATAAATTATAGAAATGAAATCACAACTAGAGGAACTAATAGGAAAAAAGTAAATTCGACCTTGTGTCTCTCGCTAGGGAGCACCGGTCTTGTTTGTGAAAAACAAGGACAAAACATTAATATTATGCATAGATTACCGAAAATTAAATAAGATGAATATTAAGAATCGATACCCACTCCCCCAGATAGATGATCTATTTGATCAATTCCACGGAGAAACTATATTTTCAAAGAAAGACTTAAGGTCTGGTTATCATCAAGTATGAATACAAGATGAGGATATCTTTAAAACAACATTCAGGACCCGTTACAGTCACCATGAGTTTGTCGTAATGCCTTTTGGGTTGAAAAACACACCTGCTAGATTCACGTGTTTATTGAACAACATCTTAAGAAACTAACTCGATCAGTTTGTGGTTTTCTTCATCGATGACATACTAATTTACTCTAAAAACGAACAAGAACATAAAGAACATTTCAAAATAGTTTTGCAAGTAATAAGAGAACAACAAATTTACACAAAATTCAGTAAATGTGATTTCTTTAAGGATAAGATTCAGTAGCTCGGACACGTAGTGTCCAAGGATGGAATCTCAGTCGATCTAGACAAAATAAAGACAATCATGGAATGACCGATTCCTAAGAATGCCTCTGACATTAGATCATTTATGGGGATTACCAAATACTACTGGAAGTTCATAGAAGGTTTCTCTAAGATTACCTACCCCATAACTTCTTTAAAAAATAAAAGTAAATAGTTCGAATGGACTAAACAATGCATAGAAAGCTTTAACAAACTAAAACACTTATTAACTACTGCCTCAATCTTAAAGATTGTTGTTCCATTCAAGGATTTCATCGTTTGTACCGACACTTGAAATGAAGGGCTAGGCGGATTTTTATTACAAGAAAATTATGTTGTGGCATATGAATCTAGTAAATTAAAACAACATGAAAAAAACTATGAAATACACGATTTAGAACTTGTTGCCATAATTTAGGCCTTAAAAAGTGGCGACATTACCTAATTGGAAGAAAATTTCTACTTATGTAAGATAACATAAGTCTTAAATACTTATTTGACCAACAAAATTTGAATGCAAGACATGCTAGATGGATGTCCTTTTTAAAAGAATATGATTTCAAAATCAACATATGAAAGGAAAAGAAAATAAAGTGGCAGACACTTTAAGTCGTCATGTAAATTTAGTGTTTGCAAGCAACAACTATGAATCTGACCTAGAAAATCAGATTCTAAGAACGGAACATTCTGATAGAGAATATCATATTTTAAAAGAAAAGACTGCTAAAAATGAACAAAATCAAGTAAAAATAGACTTCAGCATAAACCAACAAGGACCGTTGCTGCATAAAAACATGATGCACATACCAAACATAACAGAAATTAAACTTATAGTCATGGATGAACTACATAAAAGACCCTATTCAGGGCATCTTGGATACCCGAAAATGATCACTATGATCAGGAAGGACTTCTTTCGGCCAAATATGAAGAATGAAGTGGCAGAATACTTAGCTTTCTGCCTGGAATGTCAGCAAGTTAAGGCAGAACATAGAAATCCTACAGGTTTGTTGCAGCCACTACCCATTCTGGAATGGAACTGGGAAACCATTAGTACGGATTTTATAATAGGCATACAAAATAATTTCTGCTAGCATGATTCAATCATGGTCGTAGTCGAAAAATTAATTAAAGATGTTAATTTTTTTCTTGTTAAATCTACCTATAAAGCTATTAACATTGCATATATTTTCATGAAAGAGATATTTGGGCTACACGGTGTACTGGAAGTAATAGTCTCAGATAGAGACACAAAATTTATAGGTAACTTCTGGAAATCCTTGTTTACAGGTTTGGGTACACAGTTAAATTTCAGCACTACATATCATCCACAAATGCATGGGTGGACTGAAAGAGTAAATCAATTATTAGAAGACACGCTAAGGATGTATGTCATGGAGAAACGAGGTAAGTGGGAATATAACCTACACTTAGTAGAATTTGCATATAATAATAATTTCCAAGTTTATGTAGGTATGAGTCCATTTGAAATCTTATATGGGCATAAGTGTAATAATCCAATATCATGGAACAACCCAGTTGATAGATTACTGTTGGGACTTGATTTATTAAAATATATGGAACTAACCATGAAACAGGTACAACAAAATTTAAAGGCTTCCCAAGACAAGAAGAAAAGTTATGCCGATTAAAAATAACTCCTAGAGAGTTTGAGGTGGGTGATCATGTGTATATAAAGGAAAATCCCAAGAAAAGTTCCTTGAGACTAGGAAAGTATTCAAAATTGGCACACAGGTATTGCAGGCCATTTGAAATTTTAAAGTAGGGCTGGTTGCATACCAATTATCCCTACAACCGAATATCGAAGTGCATAATGTGTTTCACATTTCTATATTGACAAGATATATGTTCATGATGTTTCTTATGTTGTTGATTGGAATGTAATCCAGGTGGAGCCTGAAGGAGAGTTCCAAGTGGGGCCGGAGTGCATTCCCGACAGGAGAGAGCTTTTACTCTGGAACTGTACCATCAGACAAGTCAAGATGCAATGGAAGCACCTTAGTCCAGAAGAATATACTTGGGAGATGGAAAGTATAATGCAGGAGGAATATCTAGACTTATTCCAAGAGGATGAAATGGAAGGATAAAAACATAAATATTGTAACTTGAGGACGGTGTTATCCTTTAAGGGGAGGTGTATGTAATACCTCGTGAATTAATAATTTATTATTAATTCTGCTGAAAAAATACTTTAATTACTATTTTTATTATTTTTTATTTTTTACAGAAAAGTCAAGAATAAAACATTTTGTAATAAAACATTTTTATTTAATAAAATATGTTGAAGGGGGAAAAAGGAAGAGTGTTTGCTGACCCACAAGAGGAAAAATACAAGTGGAAAAAACCACTGAGTGAGAACTCAGGATGTAGGAGGCATCATCCCCAAAAATCAGGTCACAACTCCTAGTTGAGTGCTAAAGAACAAGACGCTCATAAATGACCAAGTCCTGAGAAAAATACTATAAATTCATATGTCCATAAGCAGCATGAGGATAGCATTGGAAGGGGACTACCATCTATGAAATGCAAGAGATGGTGCATTGAAGTATTTTTCTATTGTGGTTCAACGAACAGGCTCAGGGGTTCTGGAGCAAGTAGCTTGGCTGCTATGGGAGTTGGTTGGGAGGAACAACTTATACACTTTTGTTTTCTCAGCATTGGTGCCAGGTTCTTATTCTATTACTTATGATTAATTTTAGTTACATTAGAATGTTTATTTTAATGTTGAATCATAGTTATACTTCCAAACAGTAGTGTTTACGCATTTCTATAGAACAAATATCCATGTTTTTCTGTAGTATATAAGATCTATACAATGTTAGATTTTTCTTAACGAATCTAAAATCGGGAAACCATACCCAGATCAAGGATTTCTAGTAATGTTATTACTGTAGTAATTAGTAATTCGTTCCGAGCATAATTATTTAGATCTGGTTGTTGTTGATTTGTTATGTTTTCCAATTCAATACTCGTTCTTAAATTATTTACATTTCTGTGAATTATCATTGATAAATTAATCTCATAATGGATTACGGAATATACCTAGTTAATGGTTACGATCAAGGTAAATAAGAATAACTGGTTTATATAAAATTTACAGTAAGAGTATAGGAACATTTAGGATTGAATATTACTATCATTTCTCTGTGTAAACTTAGTTTGAAATGTTATAAGCTTGATGATTTTTGTTAGCAGTTTGCGAGTTGCATCTATCTAAATTAAAACATCATCTCATAAACCCTCGTACAATCAAAACTGTTCAGATCAGTATCTTTGGAAATCATCAATTAAATTATTTTAACTTATTCAGTTAACCAATTACAGATCTACAAATATCCTTTCAATCATTAGTTTATCAGTTAAACCACCGTATTTTATGGGAACCATGGTAATCTACATTACAATTTAAATCAAGACGCCCTAACTATTCACATAAGCGAATATTTCTTCCCATGCGTAGTAATAAGCCCATCATAGATGGCCACTAAGATTTAATCAAGTATAGTAATCAAATCTAAAATAATTTTACTAACTTACTCATGACTATAAATGCATCAAAGGAAGGAAACCTTTGATTGAAATAATGAAGCGTACAAGTATAACTATGGTTTAATTCATGGCTGGTTTCCTATCGAAAATGAAAATTATCCCTTAGACTCAATCAAAAACTTCAAATTTCTTAAAGTGCAGAAAAAAAAGTTTGCGGAAGCACATTTCAACAAAAAAGTTAAAGCTATCCGTAATCCGCAATTCACAATTGTGGAAAGTTGATTGCGCAAGGTTATTTCTAAAAGTTTAAAGTACAACCCACAATCCATAATCCGTATTGCGGAAGAATAATTATAAGAAGTCAGAAATACAATCCGCAATCCACAATCTGCATTGCGGAAGGATAATTGCGGAAGAATAATTCTAAAAGGTCAGAAATACAACCCATAATCTGCAATCCACATTGCAGAAGGATAATAGTGGGATAATAATTCTAAAATGTTAAAAATTACGTCTGCAATATGCAATCCGCATTGCAGAAGGATCATTGGAGAAGACTCTTTGCAGAAGGATTGTTGTAGGAGACTCTTTGTGGAAGAAAATTTATAAAATCTTAAAATTACACACGAAACTCACATTGCAGAAGGATCGTTGTGGAATACTATTTGCGGAAGGTGAAATGAGGAATTTTTTTTATAAAATGTTAAAAATTACACCTGCAATCAGCATTATGGAAGGATCGTTTTGGAATGATATTTGCGGAAGTTTAATGTTGATTGTAGTTTAATTCAGTATTGCAACCCACACTCTGCTATTGTGGAAAGGTCCTTGCAGAAGGAAAACTTGCGGAATGATCATTTCATAAGGAAAATTGCGGAAGGAAAACTTGCAGAATGGTCACTGCAGAAGGATATTTGTAGAAAGGATAGTAAACTTAGAAAAATAGGATTGAAGTGATTTGAAAACTAATTGTTCAAAATTGTATTTTGAGTTTGAGGAGAGGTTGGTTAAACTTGTAATTCAAAGAATGTGCAATAAACCCTCAAAGTTCAAAAATGACTTGTTACAAATAGGGACTTTAATAATGCGTCTTTAGATATATGTTAATTTTTTTTAATGGATTTTTGAGGTGTTACAAACAATCTTATCTCGCTGTCTCCTATAAACATACTGGAAGATCCATGCATAAAACCCATTCAAATTCCTCCCTTTATTCCTTCTTCCACCTTCCTTTTTCTTCCCCCTTCTTCCACTACCTTTCCTCTTAAGCATTCATTTCGATCACCTATTTTACTATCTAATACATATTAAAATATTGTTTATTTTGTACTTCTTTCTTTAGCTGTTAAGTGGTATTTATTTTAGTTCAGTTTTTATTTAAATAATGGATTGTACATTAATTAAGTATTCTCTAACTTCCCACTTTAGGACCTTCATGAGATATTGGATTCATTATTGTCCTTATCTTTCATTTAATATATTGAATTAAATAATGATTAAATAGTTATCATATTAACTCTTCTTAATTTGAAGTGGCAGTTAAATTAATTTATCAATTCTAAATTTGGATTCTTGGTATGACATGGTAGTACTTTTAAAATTAGTCTAATGAACCTTGTCTTGGCTTATATGGTACATTAAAAAACTAGTAATATTTTTACGAGGTTTGATTAATTACTTTCATAATATTGACCTAGTAATTGGATATTTCAGCATATTTGTTTACGGATTGTGTTGGAATGTAATAAACCCACTCATAAAATAATTAATCATTGTTTGATTAATTTCCTACCCACTAGATTAGATAGTTGGCATCCACTTGCACCTTAGAGTCAACACTTACCATCTATTTCCCAAGAATGATTTATTTCTGATTTTGGGTTGATCTTGACCACTTTATGGCCATCCAAAATTGGGTGACTGCGCTTTACAACAGATTCTTCTTTATTTTGCTTTATCTGTTTTGTCTTGCTTTTCTGTGGATAAGGTAAAGCTAGTCAACTAGGACACTAGTAGCTTTTGTTGCCAACCCATCCTCCATTATTTTCTCTCCATATTATAGGATTAGCAAGTATTTCCTTCACTCATCATCACTCACACATGCTATTGCTAATTTGTGAGGCACTTGGTAGATTAGGAAAGTGCTTTATCCAACTATGGGGTTTATCATAATTAGTAAGCCTTCTTTATGAGCTAGCTTGAGTTGTCTTCTAGCAAATCTATTTTCCTTTATAAGGGTGTATTACCTATGTAATAATATCAATTATCATTTATTGATCATTCATTAATGTGTGTGCATTAATTATTCTTCTTCTCTCCTTATGCTAATTCTCTACAATTCTCTGTGAGGTTAATTGTGTGCCTAGATCCTTAGCCTGTTTATGAAATTCCTTATGCCATCAAGGATTTATTATTTCTACATGGTATCAGAGCACATGATATCAAAGCTCTACATGATATCAGATCTTTGAGAGTTCATTAATTAATCCTCCTTTTCAGATTTGCAGGTTTATTTTGCAGGTTCAACTTTGAATGGATTCAAGAGTATTAGCTCCTCTTACTTCTCCATTCACAAGCTATTTAGAGTGGAAATTGAAGATGATTTCATCTATAAAGAGACAAGGCCTCTATGAGGTATCTATTGGAGTTGGTGAAGAGTCTTATGAAGAGCCAAGTGACTACTTGAATGACTCTGATAGAGAAAATGGAGCTATTTGTCTAGCTATCTCTACAAGCATGTGCTACCTTATTGATTCTACTGAATACCCAAAAGATCTCTGGACAACATTGGATAGAGTTTTGGGAAATTACAATGAGAATCCTTCTAGCTATGTGGAGAGTGCCTCTATCTCCTCAATTATTTCTCTCTCAAGATGTCTTGGCCTCTACAGTTGCTACTACTCTCTTTGATTTGAATGCTTCCTCCTTCAATCAAGAAGAAAATATTGAAGAGCCCTCTTTTTCTGTGTCTCTTGAAGTAGAAGATCTTGATTCATCTTATTATGATTTTGTTGATGAAAAATAAGTGACTAATGGAGCTTCTCTTGCTATTGATGATTCACTCACACATTCAGTGTTCTCTATGTCTTCTGTCATGGATTCTGAGATCCATATGCCATACCTCTCACACTTTGTGTATGCCTCTCTTCTTGATGGTGCACAACCCAGTGACTTCCAAGATGTTTGCTTAGCCAAATCAAGTTATTTTAGTGTCTTACCACTTACCATACTTGATCCCATGCACTTCTGCAACTCCTACTTTGTTCTTGGCACTCATTCTCAGAGCCTCCTTGAATATTTTGAACATCACTATCTTTCCTCCTCTCATACTTCTACCATAGAGGATTCTTTACTAGTATATTCCCATGAGTCTACTGTTGTGCTTATTTGTGATCTCTTGGATTCTTTGGAAGCTATATCAACCCATGGAGCCCATACATTCTCACTCTTTGATCCTATTCCTTCTCTATGTTCCTACATGATCACTTGCACATATCCTCTCTGTTTAAATGAAGATGGAGGCATTATACATTCGCTTGGACAGTTATTTCACCTATATGGATCTCGTTTCATCTCTACTGGTTCAAAGTTCAAGTCATCTCATCATCTTGGAGCTGATTACAAGTCTTAATATCCTTCAGTATTGTTTTCACCTCATTGGATCTTAGTTGTTCTACATGGTCCTAGTTTCCATCCTGCAGCTGTCCTTGATTTGAGTGAGCAAATTTATCTTCTTCCCAAGAAGAATATTCCTCTAGACATCAAAATTTAGTTTGGAGCAGCAACAACACCAGCAGTTCAACATTTTTTGGCATTTATTTTCACGTCCTTTCTTGAGGGAGGATTTTACCCTTGAAGTTTTTCCTCTTTCCTCATTTCTTTGGACAAGATAAATTGTAAAAAGGTGACCATATCCTTGTTGATGGGCCCTATATGCATATATATTTCTGATTAGTTCAGATATATCATCATAAAGTTAGGCTTAAAGGGGGGTATTGGAATATAATAAACCCACTCATAAAAGAATTAATCATTATTTTATTAATTTCCTACCCACCAGCTTAGATAGTTAGCATCCACTTGCACCTTAGAGTCAACACTTTCCATCTATATCCAAAGAATGATTTATTTCTGATTCTGGGTTGATCTTGACCACTTTATGGCCATCCAGAATTTGTAACTGCGCTTTACAACAGATTCTGCTTTATTCTGCTTTATTTTGCTTTATCTACTTTATCCTGCTTTTCTTTGGATAAGGTAAAGCTAGTCAACTAGGAAACTAGCAGCTTTTGTTGCCAACCCATCCTCCATTATTTTCTCTCCATATTCTAGGATCAATAAGTATTTCCTTCACTCATCATCACTCACACATGGTATTGCTAATTCATGAGGTGCTTGGTAGATTAGGAAAGTGCTTTATCCAACTATCGGGTTTATCATAATTAGTAAACCTACTTTATGAGCTATCTTGAGTTGTCTTCTAGAAAATCTATTTTCCTTTATAAGGATGTATTACCTATGTAATAATATCAATTATCATTTATTGATCATTCATTAATTCTTCTTCTTCTCTCCTTATGCTAATTCTCTACAATTCTCTGTGAGGTTAATTGTGTACCTAGATCCTTAGCTTGTTTATGAAATTCCTTATGCCATCAAGGATATAGAATTTATACCGATTGTAATGGATAATTATTTTAGTTTAATGGTAACATAAAAATAATAATACTAATGTCATTTAATACTTATCATAATTAATAATAAAAATAATAACAATAATGTTAGTAATGGATAGTAATTAATAATATCAACATTTATCTGTTTAATTGCTAAGTACCCTAGCACTAATCTGGTACACTTTTCTTAATAACAAGGTACATTTACTGGTTTAGTTAATCGCAATTAATAGTCAGACCATACAACTTTCCAAGGTTAATGTTTATTAATGATATTTCATATTGGAGACACTTCTCTTAATTTCTTATTACGATGTCTACATACAATTAAATAGTTTTGTTGACTTAGTCTGACACATGCCCTAATAGCTAAACATCCATTATCTAAATTAATCAATGCGTAACTATCATATTTTCCTACTACAATTTATACGATTATTTGGCATGTTATGTATTTGTATATTGATACTTACGCGCATGTGGTGTGCATACATGGCTAGTACATGTACAGGTTGATCATATACTATAATATACATAATATTTACTAAGCCTAATTTCTAAATAATATTGATAAGCCTTCACGGAAGTAGAACAAGTATACATATATAAGACAATTGATTTAACATTCTCAGTTATTTAACCATTACTCCCTTTTATGGTTTCATATCTTATCTTTTTGTTCTTATTATCTTAACTGGTCAAAAAATATGGGTACCTACTACCACTAAATCAGTATCAGGAAACACCCAAACCTCAACAATACTAACTATCATATCCTGCCATCCTAACCTACATTTGCATCCTCCCTTTCCTTCCTATGCTAGTACAACAAAGTGGATTCTAGTTATAATGGACTGACCACATAGAACCTGATACTAGTAGCGTCGACTAACTAGTATACCTAGTCTCTCCTAGCAGGAATTAGACCGTCATCATCACAGAGCATGTCTCAGCACTTCCCTCCCACGAACTTGGGTATCATAGTGACATAGGGTGGGAAATACATCCATACCTCTCAAGATACTGGGCATATACCCTATCAAACCATACTGTGCTGATATCAAGATTATTGGAATGTGTCATCGTATCATTGATTTTGTAATTAAGGCTCTCTGCAAGATATGTACTACATCACACTTTGCATCACGTGCACAAATATTACATAGCCCATGTACCATGCAGGTTATCACTTTGCAAACATAAATTCATAACAATATTAAATCAGTAGCTGGTCCATATCATCAACATTATTTCCTTTCATCACATAAAATCATTAAAACGATCACATCGTGGGTGGGTATCCATGTATCACATCATATCAAGAATGAAAATCAAACACACTTTTATGAAACAAAGGAAATCATGGTGAATACAACATGGTAATCCCATAAGCATAGTAATATCATGAAAATGATAACATCATAACATCATAATCAGAGCATAAGCATGATAACATCATAACATCATAATAAGTATATAATCAGGTCTAACATGCCAAAATATGGTTTACTCAATCTATGTGAGTCCAACAAATAATAAGAAAATACAATGTAATAAGTCTAACTGATAAATACACCTAGTCAAAACATGGGGTGTTACATACACCCACATTTCGGGAAACTTCGTCCCAAAGTTATGGTCCAAATAGTGAGGGAAAATATCAATGCATAGTCTCTGTGTCCTCCCAAGTAAAATATTTTGGGCGATACCTATGACACTAGACCTTAACTTGGTTCACGTGGCGACTGTAGAACCATCAAAACCTATGATCCAGTACACATAATGGTTTGACTGTGAAGGTTCCCTCGTCTGAGACCTGCATGTACTTGCAATGAAGTTTGTGAGGCTCATCAGCTATGCAGTTCCATAATATGGAAACATGAAATACATTATTATTTATGTGCAAGTGAGGTGGCAGTGCAAGATGATAAGATACCGATCTGATTCTCTCAAGAATATCGAATGACCCTATGAAGCGAGGTGACAACTTAGTCCCTTTTCCAAATTGAATGGTTCTTTTATTTGGTTTGATGCAAATAAATACATGATCCCCTACCCCATAACTTCTATTAGCTCTGTCTACATCGGCATAACTCTTATGTCTATCCTATGATTCCTTTAACTACTTCTTAATATGTACCACTTGCTCTTCCATCTCTTGAATCAACTCAAGTCCAACTAAAATGCGATCCTCTAACCTATCCCAAGTCCGATAGGTGGACGGATGGCAGAAAACCAAACTCGGTGATGCGAACGAAGTGCAAAACAAAACTTAGTGGAGTCTTGCAAGGCCTCCCATACAATGATTGATATGGAGGTATACCAATGGAGCTGTGATGACTATTGTTTATATTCAAACTCCACTAGAGGAAGATATTTTTCTCACTATTTATACAGATCCATAACATACATCCTAAGCATGCCCTACATTACTTGATTTACACTATCTATTTGTCCATTTGTCTTGGGATGAGAAGTAGAGCTTAAATTTAGCTAAGTCCCTAATATTTCTTGTATGCTTGTCCAAAATATGGAGTTGAACTTAGGGCTCGGTTTGAAATTATCTTCTTTATAACTCCATGAAGACATACAACAAGCTCACAAGACAATGGAAATATTGGGAAGAGCATCAATGGACTCTCACTAAAACAACGGGATGCAGACTCAAGAATGCATGAATAGGGCACAAATCCACTCTAGTTTCTTTGCTCTCATAAGTTCTCCTCCTCTAATTCATCCAAGAGGCTCAATATATAGCCCTTCAATAGGAAGTGAAGGGTCGATTCAGAGTGTTTCCAACCATATGGAAGGCCAATAGTCAATTTATTTGTGACTCATTGAGGAAAACTCCAAAACATTTTCTTTTTAGGTACATTTCCCGATGTATACAGGTCATAATGGGACAAGATGAATGTACACGTGGGATGTAAGCTTGTGACCCTCATATAGCAATGCTTAGGTAATTTTTAAGGGTTTTCTTTGAATATCAAAGTATATTTTGGGCAAAGGGGGTCCAAAGAGTCTACATTGTTGAAATATTGCAACTTCAAAGGATATTCTAAATTTATTTTACTCATGTAAACCAATGGGAGATGTTATATTTCCTCTGTCGGGATGTTAATATTGTAATTTGTCATCATATATTCATGAGGTAAATACTCCATTGTAATTAGGGTCATTAGTACCCTAATGAATAATATAAAATATTGTTTTGAGTCTTCCTAGGCGAAGTCAGCCCAGATAGTTTAGTGGGATCAACTTNGAGAGAGAGAGAGAGAGAGAGAGAGAGAGAGAGAGAGAGATCAACAAGGAGGATACTATCTATTTTGTGGTTTTATCTTATACATCTTATACAGAGGAAGTTTTGCTGGGTTTTCTTCACCTTGAGGGTTTCCCAAGATAAATACAGTGTCTATCTTGCGATTGTGTTTCTTTCAGTGATTTTGCATTTTATATTGTTGTGAATTTGGATTTAACACTAATGATATCTAGTCTAGCATATGAAATATTAACATGGTATCGGAGCTATCCTAAATAGGAAAACTTTCACAAGGTGAAACTCTCCTTCCTCCTTCTCTGGAAAAAAAATTAGGGTTTCTACAAAATTTGGAATTTGTAAGATCTGCTTGCATAGAAAGTTGCACCTCCCTAGAGTGCATATTTTGATCCCAGGATTGAATTTTTTGGGTGGTTGAATCTCTGGGAAATCCAAACCATAGTTTGGCCCTGAAGTAGAAAACTACAGAAAACCAGACCCATAAATTCTGCAGAGCTACAACCTCACAAGTAGGATTTGGAGGGTGAAGATTTGGGACCTCTAGAAACCAGTTGAACTAACCAAATCACCTTAGTCAAACACATATCTTGGTAAGGTCATATTTTCATTTTGAGAAAGTTCAATTTTTAGTGACCTACTAAACAAGATGGCCCCAATCACTAAGCTTAAGGACAAGTTGGAAGGCATAGAAAATTTCCTAGCTTGGAAGTATAGGATTGGTATCATTCTAAAAGATAATGGAATTGAGAAGTACATTAACGATGAAGTTGTTGAACCAAAAGAAGATGAATATAAGGAGAATCATGGACAAGACCTAATCAAGTCAATGAGGATAATTGTTGATTCTATAAAATATCACTTGATCCCTCATGTGGCATCCAAGAAGACACCAAAGAAAATGTATGATGCACTTTCCAGAATGTATGAGGGGAGGAGCATCAACAGGAATATGAATCTGAGAGCTCAACTAAAGGACACCAAGATGAGAAAAGGAGAATCAATTCAAGATTACTTCACAAGGGTCTCTGAGTTCAAAGAAAAACTAAGTGCTATTGGAGACACCCTTGATGAGTATGAACTAGTTATGACTGATCTTAATGGTCTCACTAGACCTTGCGACTCATTCATACAGACTCTGTGCGCCAAAAAAGAAAGCATGAAGTTTGACATAGTATGGGAATATTGCGTTTAAGAATACGCTAGAGTAGCCAATAGAGAAGCTCTACTCAGAGAATATGATCAGGCCCAAGCCATCCATACTAAAGGAAGAAAAAAATCAAACTTCAAGAAGGGTAATCATAAACCTTCAAAGAAGAAGTTTCAAAAGAAAAAGAAGGATTACTCAAAGTATCAATGCTTCAATTTTCATAAGATAAGACACCTTTTCAAAGAGTGTACATCACCAAAGAAGAAGAAAAACAACAAGAGACATCATTCTCATTTAGCTGAAGAAGAGGATGAGGAAGAAATACCTTGAAAGATACTAACTAAAGAAGAATATGTACATGAATATGTATTATTCTCTACACTCTTTGGGTTTGTAACACCTGGAAAAGATACATGGCTTATTGATAGTGGTGCTTTCAAAGCACATGACAAGGAAAAAACAAACTCTATCAAGACATGAAGAAAATAAATCTCCTTAGAAGGTATCATTGGGATATGACTATCAATATCCCATCAAAGGTATTTTTGAATCAAGCTACAATATTGACTCTGGTACTTCCATGAAGATGAAAGAAGTATTGTATGCACCAGGTTTGAAAAAAACTTGCTTTCCATCTCTTCTCTAGATAAGAAAGGATATAGAGTTGCATTTATAGATGGACAAGTACGTATGTGGTCAGAAGGAAAGACACTTGAAGATGTTGTGGTCATTGGTTAAGAAGAAGGAGGATTGTACAAATTCAAAGGACATATAGAGACAACCCTTGTCCATGAGACTATTAGCTTAAGTGAACTATGGCATAGGAGGATTTCTCACATAAACTACAAATCACTACCCTATGTGAGCAAATGTTGAAATATTGTAACTTTAAAGGAAATTCTAAATTTATTTTATTGATGTAAACCAAGGGAGATGTTATTATTCCTCCCATGGGGTGTTATTATTGTATTTGGTCATCATAGAGTCATGAGGTAAATCCTCTATTGTAATTCAAGTCATTAGTACCCTAATGAATAATATAAAATACTATTTTGAGTCTTCCTAGGTGAAGTCGGCCCAGATAATTTAGTTGGGATGACTTGTTTAGGGTAAAAGTTATTTGGCTCAATGTGTATAGATATGAGAGCGATGATTATTATTTGGACACAGAATCACTCACTTGAGTAGCACATAGGAGAGAGAGAACAACAAGGAGGAAAACACATTTTTTTGGGGTTATATCTTATATATATTATATAAAGGAAGTTTGGATGGGGTTTTTTCCCCTTTAAGGTTTTTGAGTGTTACAACGAAATCTTGTTCTCTTGATCCATGTGTTAACCCTTTGCCTAATCCCCAAATTTTTCTCTGCTAAAATGGATTGATATTGAAGTTGTCTTTGCCTTTATTCCCTCTTTATGAAGGATGGAACTCTTTCCCTTCATGCTATGTGCACTGGTGCCGATGCCTTGTCTCTTACTGCTAGGTGCACTGACGACACTCTTTCCCTTCATGGAAGGTGCACTGATGGCATTTTGAGGGAAAAAAATGGAATTTCGAGACCCTTCTCAAAGGTGGATGAGGTGGAGGTCTATCCCTATCATTCAAGTGAGGTGGAATTTGGTTACTAATCTATGGGGAAGATCCCTTAGACCCCTCCTCCTAATCCTCAACCTACTCTATCCCTTTAGCATTATAAATTAAACCCTCTCTCCATTGTGAAGGGAGGAAGGACTATGGTACTATTATGCTGGTGGAATTTCTAGGTGATCATTATAATCCTTTGGAGGCTTGGATTTGGCTTGGATTGTTGGATGGAAGGTTGCAATGTTAAGGCTTAGGTTGTGACATTCCTACCTTTTATGTAATTCTATGTATCTCCTTGATTACATTAATACAAATCTCTTTCCATAAATGTTATTGTGTTGATAATGTTTAGAGATTTATTCCTTAATTGTTAGCTTAGATAAATTCATGTTTGGATACACATGTACTATTTTCTTGTTTCCACTTTCTCTACAGGGTTTTGCAGCTGAATATCTGAAGGCTCTGGAGCTTGGATCAACAAAGAGAGAAGAGGATTTGCATATTTCAGGTAAGTGATCTATCTATTTCTTTGCATTTATATTTGACCTAGGAAAGTAGGTTTTATTGTGTATTTGATTTGTTCTAGATCCACTTGGACTAGGGAGATCTGGCTTGAGTATATTTATTTGATAAAAAATTTGGTGACTCCACTAGGGACTTACATAGATCTGATTTCTTTTGTTTTTTATTTTGTATCTGTTTATCAATACTTTTGCTAGCCTCTAGAGAGCCTCCCTCCTTTAGTTTTTTTCTTTAAAGGGTGTCTTGCATCCTCTTGATGCTCTTTGCATCACTATCAAACATTTTTCCCTTCTTCCATACGAAATATGGCTTTTACCCTGTCTGTTTCTCTACTAGTGCACCTGGGTTGTGTGGACAGAGCATTGCTAGTATTAATTTTTAGTTTCATAAGTGTTGTCTCCACCAGTGCTCTTTGCCTTAAGAGATAGTGCACCGACGATGCTTTTTTGCAGTGTAGTAGGTGTGCCATGGTACTCTGGTGCAGTGTAGTAGGTGCGTCACAGGCACTCTTGTGCAGTATAGTAGGTGTGCCGTCAGCACTCTGGTGCAGTACAGGAAAGTGCATTGCCCTTTGAAACTCAGTTTTTATCTCATATTTCCTTCTTTTTTGGGTTTTGGTTTGATGGATTTTGGATTTTAGGTTACATGTGATAGTCATACACCCTCTAGACCTAGCATTACCTCTGTTTGGAGTTGATTTTGGGATGCTTTACTAGTCAAGTGAATGACTTGGTTGTGGTAGGAAATTTCAATCCTCCACCTGTTAGTTCGTCCTTGCCATTCACAAACCTCTTCAGATCTGTTTGGATTATCATATATTGTATCCAAACCTTTCATCCCCTCGGTCATTGAGTTTTGGTTGCATTTTGGTTGTTTTGGAGAAATTATTGATTATTTTGGAGTTGTTTGGGTTCTTATCATCTTCTTTTTGATTTCTTAATAATGGAGTGCTGTAGATATTATTTCATTTTCTATTTGTAGAAATCAAAAGAGAATTATCCTTTTCTTTATTGTTCAGATTCATGTTTGTTTGAAGAGAAAACTCAATCAAAAGAGAAGCAAATTTAAAAAAACTGACCCCCCAGACCCCCCTAGGAGTGTGTATGAATCCATAGGTATTTTTCAAAAATTGTAATTGATGTTAATTTTTGAAGCTTTAGAGTTGGTTTTGACTAGAACCTGGTTTTCTTAGATCTTTGATTTTTGTCTTCTTTAATAGAAATACTCTTTCCCTACCTTAGGTAGCTTTCATCGAAAGAGAAATGTCCATTATCACGTAGCTAGGATTTTCATTCTTTTTACATTTCCTGTTTACACTTCATGCATCCACTTAATTGCTGAAGATAAAATTAACAGTAGCTTAGCTTTAAAATAATTTAGTAACTATGTGTAAGTTAGTGACATGTTTTAGCATCATTAAGCATGGCAACTGTCGTTTATTGCCTGCAATGCATCCCGGGGTTTGAGTGGTTCCTCCACGTACCGTTGATTCATCGAATGACCTTTCATGTACCCTTGAGGTATATCGAAAGGTACTTAATGTACTCAATTATATATCAGAGGGCCCCTTTTGAATGATTGTGCATTAGATAACACCACTACAGATTTGAGCTCCCCCATACGTAGTGTATATTGGGAGACCCTCTTAGGATTCCTGTGACCAACTGAGTTAACATTTTGGCTGTCTTTGAATCATATCCTTGATAATCATGTGAGATTCCTGACTTTTGATCCACTCATATTCAGACAGTTTGCTTGTGGCTTTTAGACTTGAGTAGTGTTTGTCTTGTGTGGTACTTCAGAGATTCTTACAGAGTTCAAATATGGGAGACTTTCCCAGGACCACTAGTCAAGAGAACCCTTTCCAGGGTATGTCTTTTGTTTCTCCCCCTTGTTGAGCTGTTGGTCCTCCCTTCATGGCCACTTTGAACCTTCCTGGATTGAATATAGGATTACCTGTATGGTTGTTCTCCAATCCTGTTATACCAAATGCACCCTTTGTGTCGGATCCTAGTCCTTTACCGCATGAGCATCAACCTCATGTTAATCCTTCTCCTTATTTGTCAAATGTCGAATTGACTTCCTTTTCTTCCTCTTCACCTATTGAAAAATCCAATGTTAGTAAATGTGCGGGTAAGAAGAAGACAAAAATGAAGGCTAAGAAGAATACCACTAAGCAAAAGGTCAGAGCTCCAACCTCTGACCGTCATGTTGGAATCCCACTAGCCACTGATCATCATGCTGGGAGTATTGATGTACTTGTTTCTGACTCATGTAAAGTTAAGTTACCTTGTAGAATTTGCAAGGGTGATCACCTTCTCAAGGACTATCTCGGTCTTTCCCTTATGTTAGAAGTGTGGTCTAAACATCCTGTGTCATCAGTCTCTGATCATCATATTGATGATGCCCCATCAACCAGTGACTCTTTGGTTAAGAGTCAAAAAGGAAAGGTTAGATATCCTTTCTTTCTATGTAAGGATATGCACCGCACTTACCTTTGTACTTGCATGGATGAATATTTAAAGTTGTTGGAAGATATTAGTGTTCCTTAGCAAAAAATTCCAACCGGTTATCATAAGTTATCCCTTGACATCACACATTGGTTGATCAAGTGGTAGATCCAAGTCCATCTTGGTCGATCCCACTGTCCCCTTGGAGAGTGAAGTCAAAGTGGTCAATCTAGTTCCATCCTTGGTTGATCCCACTCTCCCCTTGGAGAGTGAATTTAAAGTGGTCGAGTCGATGTCATCTCCACCCGATCCCGATATTTCGTCAAAGAGTGTTGAGACTGAAGTAGTACCTTTGAAATAGTCTTTGTCTTGTCCCTCTCTTCTAATCGAGAGTGAAAACCATCCAACTGAAGTTTTCGTAGTTAGTTCTGATGGTTCTATGCAAGAGGAAATTTTATCTCTTTCGATAGAACCCTCTCTGAGTAGTGAGGTTATTTCCTTTAACTAGGGTAGGCAGTAAAAATATCATATTCATTCAAGTGTTCCTTCCTAGATAGCTATACAAATTACTTCTAATAGTATACTCTGCACCATCATTGACGAAGGGGCTTCTGTTAGCTTTCTATCCTCTACTGCTTGGAAAGCCATAGGTTATCCTCTGCTTGTGCTAGCCATCAATCAAATACTGGATTTTAATAGAAGACCTACCATGCCTTTAGGGATCCTTCCTCATTTACCCATTACTTTGGAAGGAAAAACTATCTGCATCGATGTCATGGTAGTCCAAGGTACCTTAGATTTTAATCTTCTCCTTGGGTGTGATTATGTTTATGCTATGAAAGTTGTAGCATCTACACTCTTTCGAGTGATGTATTTTCCCCATGATGGGAAGATTGTGACCATTGATCAACTTTTCTTCATTAAAACCAATCATCTTATGACTCCTAGTCATTAGAATTCCTTGAATTTCCCTCATGTTCTTGTTGTTCCTTCCCCTTCTAGTTAGCTTCTTCCCATCATAGGTAAAATGGGGGGCATGGCTCCAGCCTCTAGATATCATACTGGAGTTAAGTCGCTAGCTTCTTATGTAAGGGGGAAATCCACCAAACTCTGGACATCATTTTGTCTTAGAACTTCCCATGAGCATAGTTCCTTTTCGGTGTCAAGTTCATTAAAAAATGAAACAAATGTTTGTGAGCATAGTTCCTTTTCTGTGTCAAGCTCGTTAAAAAACGAAACAGATGCTGTGAGCATAGTTCCCATTCTGTGTCAAGCTCATTAAAAAATGAAATGGATGTCCTTAAGCATAGTTATTTTATGTTTCAAGCTTGTGTAAAAATGAAGCAGATCCCATAAGCATAGTTATTTTCTGTTTCAAGCTTGTGTAAAAATGAAAGAGGTCCCCACAAGCATAATTATTTTCTGTTTCAAGCTTGTGTAAAAATGAAACAGGTCCTCACAAGCATAGTTCCTATTATGTTTCAAGCTTGTGTACAAATCAAATAGGCCACCTTGAGCAATGTTTATTCTTAGTTTCAAGCTCGTTAAAAAATAAAACTGACCTTGAGCAGAGTTCCTTTTTCGTTTCAAGCTTGTTTAAAAAATGAAACAGATCCTTCCATTGTGTCAAGACTCAACTTTTGAACCTTCTTTTCATATTCTTGTAAAGTAGTTGAAACAAATATTGGAGGGCATGTACCCTACCTCTTTATGTTGGAATTTAGTTACTTGACAGTTTTATTGGGGGCAAGTACCAACCATTGAACATCATGTTGGGAAATCACCCATCAATGGGAGTCAGTTTGATCATAAATATCGAGCTCATTAAACCATGAAATGACCTTTAGAGCATAGTTCTTTCTCTGTTCCAAGCTCATTAAAAAATGAAGCAGATACCATGAGCATTCTTTTAGCTGATCTTCAAGTTCATTAAAAATAGTAAGATGGTGTTTGAGCTTACTTTTCATTTTTTGTGCTCTGGTTAAAACATGAAAAGCGGTTTGAGCTTACTTTTCATTTTTCATGCTCTAGTCAAAAAGTGAAAACTGGTTTGAGCTTACTTTATCGCTTTTACGTGCTTTGTTTTCAAACATAAAAAAGGTTTCGAGTGCCTTTTATACCTTCGGCGTGCTTGTTAAAAACTTAGTGAATATGTATCGAGTATACTTTTACTTTTTTTCAGACTTGTTAAAATTGGATGATGAAAAAAGAACTCGTTACGGAGTTATATTTAAGCTCTTTTCAATCTCCTTAAAAACACAAAAAGATTGCCAAGCAAACGTGTTACGTTCACGCTTGTAAAATTATCAGAACGGTCAACTAGTCGGTGGTAGGTTATCTCTTTTTCGGTCTGACTAGGCCTATTTATGAAAAAGGACATTTCAGAGTCTTCTTAGTCATTCCAGACTCTTTAAACATGAAACGACAAATTAGTTTACTTTTTCCAGACTCATAAAATAAAATGATGAAGGACCCTTTCCGGGAACGAACCCCTCCTTTCTAAGGTTCATAAAACATATGGGAATGGACTAATTGCTTGATGATCTATATCGAACGTTTGTTACCCTTTTCCATCTCGTTAAAAAGAAAAGAAGTACTCATCAATCATGATGGGGAAATTAACGAAAGAGTTTGTATTTTGTTATGGTAGTACATAGTCACTCTTGAACATGGCACTCATTTGCATATGCATTTCAGTACTTGGGTAATCCCTTTGTCATCGAGTATTTTTGATCACATGAGATTTCTTACTTCCTTTGAGTTATACACGAATACTCCCATTGTCACTTGCATTGGGGGATTGGTATCATTCTCGTGTCAATACTTCCAAGTCATGCCATGCCCATGTTCAAGATAATTTTTTCCCACTATCTGCAGTCAGTTTACCTTCTATCATGTTGGTCATCCCTGATTCAATCTCGTACATCACTCTACTATTCGATTTACTCCAAAACATATTTGATCGTGTTTCGTGTCGATGATGGGGGATTCATCATGGCCCTCCTTTGATGGGTGTATTACTATGGACTTCAACTCATCATCTAGGAATTAGACTGAGAAACCAAGACAAGTACCTTGGACCTACATGCCTTAATGGTAGGTGACCTCGCTTTCAACATGAGTTTACATCATTGACTCTTGATTGAAATATCTCATTGAGTGTTCGACTCCAAGTCCTTTATTCACATTCGATGGTATGTACTGTGATACCTTGGGAATCATTGACATCAATGGTGATTTCCCTCGCACTTGTTAACAATTTAAATTAATGACTAGTAATCAAGTGGTTTCTACCATGTTCGACGTCATGACATTGTAATCACATGGTTAGATTCGTATCGTTGCGGGTTCGGCTTAAAGACCCTGGGTCATATGATTTTTTTCCCAGGTTGCGATGGAGTTTGTTTTAAGTCATATTACATGGATCCACTTTGTATTGGTCATGGCTATGTTATCATCTCATGATGGATCTATGCTTATGTCTAGTAGCCATGATTGTGTTCAATCGGTCTCTACTACCATGGATCTGCATTGTATTGGTCGAAATCCATGTTACGATTCATTTGATATTTGAGTCAGTTGTACTATAGTAGCTTCTAGCCAACATCCTTGCCTTTTATTTATTCACTTTACAAATAATTCATCCATTACATTCCTCTAACTTCATGTTTTGGGGGAATTCTGTTACACTGAAATCTTGTCCTCTTGATCCATGTGTGAACCCTTTTCCTAGTCCCCAAATTTATCCCTGCTAAACTTGATTGATATTCAGGTTGTCTCTGCATTTTTTCCATATTTAGGAAGGCTGACACTCTTTACCTTCATGCTAGGTGTGTTGATGGTGCTCTTTCCCTTCATGCTAGGTGCTCCAGTGCTAGCGCTCTGTCTCCTACTGCTAGGTACACCAACGGTGCTCTTTCCCTTCATGGAAGGTGCGTCGATGGCGTTTTGAGGGACAAAAAATGGAAATTATAGACCCTTATTTAAGGTGGACGAGGTGGAGTTCTATCCCTATCATTTAGGTGAGGTGGCATTCGGTTCCTAATCTATGGGGAATATCCTTTAGACCCCTCCTCCTAATCCTCAATCTACTCTACCACTTTAGCCTTATAAATTAAACCCTCTCTCCATTGTGAAGGGAGGAAGGACTATGGTACTATTATGCTGGTGGAATTTCTAGGTGGTCCCTATCATCCTTTGGAGGCTTGGCCTGGCTTGGATTGTTGGATGGAAGGTTGTAGCGTTAAGGCTTAGGTTGTGACATTCCTACCTTTTATGTAATTCTATGTATATCCTTAATCACATTAATACAAATCTCTTTCCATAAATGTTATTTTGTTGATAATTTTTAGAGATTTCTTCCTTAACTGTTAGCTTAGATCAATTCATGTTTGGATACACAAGTACTATTTTCTTGTTTCCACTTTCTCTACAAGGTTTTGCAGTTGAAGGTTTGAAGGCTCTGGAGTTTGGATAAACAAAGAGAGAAGAGGATTTTCATATTTCAGGTAAGTGATCTATCTGTTTCTTTTAATTTCTATTTGATATAGGAAAGTATATTTTATTGTGTATTTGATTTTTTCTAGATCCACTTGGACTAGGGAGATCTGGCTTGATTCCGCTTGAGTAGATTTATCCGATAACACTGAGGATAAATACTATGTCTATCTTGTGATTGTGTTTCTTTTAGTGATTCTGCATATGCTACTGACATGAAATTAAATTGAACACTAATGATATATAGTCTAGCATATGAAATATTAACATGGTATCAGAGCTAACTTGAACATGACAACTTTCACAAGGTGAAACTCTCTTTCCTACCTCTCCGGAAGAAATTAGGGTTTCTATAAAATTTGGGGTTTGGAAGATGTTCTTGCATAGAAATTTGTGCCTCCCTAGAGCACAAATATTGAGCCCAAGATTGAATTTCTTGGTTGGTTGAATCTCTAAGAAATCCAAACCCTAGTCTGGCCTTGAACATGAAAACTATGGAAAACCAGAAACATAAATTTTGTAAAGATGTAATCTCGCAAGTAGGATTTGAAGGGTAAGGATTTGGGATCTCTGGAAATTAGTTGGACCAACCAAATCGCCTCAGCCAATTGTATCTCTTGGTAAGGTCAACTTTCTATTTTTAGAAATTTCATTTTTTAGTGACGTACTAGACAAGATGGCCCCAAGCACTAAGCTTGAGGACAACCTGGAAGGAATAGAAAACTTCCCAACTTGGAAGTATAGGATTGACTCCATTATGAAAGAGAATGGCCTTGAGAAGTACATCAAGGATGAGATTAAAGAACCTAAAGAATATGAAGCAAAGGAGAAGCATGATCAAGACCTAATCAAGGAAATTAAGATCATTGTTGATTCTATTAAGGATCACTTGATCCTTCACGTGTGATCTAAGAAGATACCATAGAGGATGTATGATGCACTTTCCAGAATGTATGAGGGAAGGAAATTCAACAAAAAGATGAATTTGAGAGCTCAAATGAAGGGAACCGAGATGAGAAAAGGAGAATCAATTCAAGATTACTTCACAAGCTAGGTCTCCTAGTTCAGATAACAGATAAGTGCTATTGGAGACACCCTTGATGAGGATGAACTAGTTATGAATGCTCTCAATGGTCTCACTAGACCTTTGGACTCATTCACACAGACTTTGTGTTCTAGAAAAGAAAGTATGATTTTTGACATAGTATGGGAAGATTGCATATAACAAGAAGAAGCTAGAGTAGCCAAGAGAGAAGCTCTACTCATAGAAGATAATTAGGCTCTAGCCACCCATACTAAAGGAAGAAAAAAATCAAACTTCAAGAAGAGTAATCATAAGCATTCAAAGAAGAAGGATTACTCAAAGTATCAATAGTACAACTATCATAAGATATGACACCTTTCCAGAGAGTGTCCATCACCAAAGAAGAATAAAAACAACAAGAGACATCATTCTCATCTAGATGAATATGAGAATGAAGAAGAAGAAATACCTATAACGGGTATTTGTCCCCTATTATGTGCAAAAGCACCAACCTTAGATCAACGTGATTGTAAGGAAGATTTCAATGGAAAATAAAACAACAAACTAAATTAGTAACACAAAGAAAATAATTTTTAACATTTTTCAACATATATCGGCAAAACTAAACAAATACAAATAAATGAAAATGTACCTCCTTTCCTGTAAAGTGGGCCATCGTAGCCATTTTTTTGAGGTTGGATCTCCAGTTGTCTCCACGAACAGTTGTCAAATAAGGAGTGGATTGAATATGGGTACAGAGAATGTCTCAACGTACACCGTGGGAATGGTATGGTGATGGGAATGGTGGAAAAAGGGGATGTGAATACCTGAGAGAAAAAGTGTCACAACATACCCACAAATGAAAATAGGAAAAAGGTAGTTTGGGAGAGCCCTTCACAATGTATATATAGTATGGTCCTAGGGGTTTTTTGATCCAAGGTGGTGACCCATGGTATTTTCTTGTGGTTTTATGACCCTTTCTCTTTTTTATGGTTTTTGAACCCTCTTTAGGGTTTTTGACCCTTTTTTGGGAGTGAGTGAGGGTAAAACATAGTAAATAATAATGTTTTGGACCATTTTTTGTGGAAATACAATTGTGAATGTAAAAAGTAATCGAAATATGGTAGGAATATGATCTATGCACATGGTTTAGACAATGTAGAGCTAGGTGAATTTTTGTGTGTGTTAATAATACCTCGAAAGAGACTAACTAGAGGAGAATATGTGTTATTCTCTACACTCTCTGGGTCTGTAACACCTGGACAAGATACATGGCTTATTGATAATGGTTCTTTAAATAACATGACAGGGAGGAAACAAAATCTGTCAAGACTTAAAGAAAAGAACTCTCCTCAGAAAGTATCATTAGGAGATGACTATCAATTTCACATCAAAGGTATTGGTGAATCAAGATATAAGCTTGACTTTGGGACTTCCATTTAGATGAAGGAAGAAATGTAAGTACCAGGTTTGAAAAAGAACTTACTTTCCATCTATGCTCTAGATAAGAAAGGATAGAGAGTTTCTTTTATAGATGGAAAAGTACTTATGTGGTCCAAAGGGAAGACACTCGAATATGTTGTGGTCATTCGAGAAGAATAAGGAGCATTGTACAAGCTAAAAGGACATCCAGAGACATCCCTTTTCCATGAGACTACCAACTCAAGTGAACTGTGGCATAGGAGAGTTGCTCACATCAAATACAAAGAACTACCCTATGTGAGAAAGGTGGTAATAGGGTTACCAAATCTGAAGATTGATCATGAGGGAACTTGCAAAGGATGTGCAAGTGGAAAGAACATCAAGAATCCCTTTCCGAAAAAGTGAAAAAAATACTAGAGGTGCATTGGAACTAATTCATTATGATGTATGTGGTCCTATGCCATCCATATCCTTAAGTGGATATGAGTACTATGTCACATTTATTGATGATTATTTAAGAAAGACTTGGATATACTTCTTAAAGAACAAGAGTGAATTGTTCAGGAAATTCAAGGAATTCAAATCCTTGATAGAGAACCAGTCAGAAAAGAGAATCAAGACACTGAGATCAGATAATAATGGAGAATAAAATTCAAAGGAATTTGAAGCATTCTGTAAGAAGGCATGAATCAAGAGGGAACTAACCACTCCCTATAATCTACAACAGAATGGTGTTGCAGAAAAAAATAATAGAACTATTATGGAAGCAGTGAAGACCATGGTTCATGACCAATACCTCCCTATGCACCTATGGGATGAAGCGACAAGAACAACCGTATATGTGAAAAATAGATTATCTCATAGTGCTCTTGGATTCAAGACTCTTGAAGAGATGTATACATGAAAGAAACCTGAAATGAGCCATATCAAGATATTTAGCTGCCCAGTATATGTACATATTTTGAAAGAGAAGAGAACCAAATTGGATCCTTCTAGAAATTAGGGAATATTTGTTGGATATCGTGAAGTCTCCAAATCCTTCAGGATATACATCTCAGGATTCCATCATATCGAGATTATTAGGGATGTAACATTTGATGAAGAGACAACTATTAATAAATCTAGAAGGTGTCAACTTGAAGAAGTACATGAAGTGGATGTACCTCCAGAATGGTAGAAGATGAAACCTCTCCTGAAATAGTAGCATCTGAATATCATGACATGCTAGAACATCAGGAACCCCCTACTATGGATATCTCTCGAAAGATAAAAATTTATTGGGTAAGAGATATAATACAAGAATCATATAGATATGGAGCTCCAAAAGGCTCCATAAGAACCAACAAAAGATCAAAGCCATATTTCAGTTATGTATCTTTGATGTGTGACCTTGTAGATCAAGAACCCACCAACTATGAGGAAGCTGCATAGAAGAAATAATGGGTTGAAGCAATGACAAAAGAATATCAGTCGATCATGAAGAATCATGTTTGGGATATAGTTCAAAAACAAGAAAACAAAAGTGTGGTATCTTTGAAAACAATATTTATGGCTAGAGGATTCTATCAAAAAGAGAGAATTGATTATGAAGAGACATTTGATCCAGTAGCAAGGTACACTTCCATTAGAACCATCATGGCACTTGCTTCCATGATGAAATGGGACTTACACCAGATGGATGTAAAGAAAACCTTCCTTAATGGTGTGATTGAGGAAGAGGTTTACATCGAACAACCACAAGGATTTGAATTTGAAGACATAGAGACTCATGCATGCAAGTTGAAAAAGGATCTGTATGGAATGAAGAAAGATCCTAGAGCTTGGTACACTAGAATATATAACTTCTTCAAAATCTTGGGATTTACTAAGAGTAAAGCCGATCGTAACCTTTACATGAATATTATGGATGATGAACCTGCCATAGTATTATTTTATGTGGATGATCAATTTCTAATAGGAAATGAGAAGCATATCACATATTGCAAGAAGAAGCTAGATGAATAATTCAAGATGAAAGATCTTGGATTGATCCATTATTTCCTAGGGCTTGAAGTGTTGCAGAGCCCAGAAGAAAAATTTATGAATCAGGGAAAGTATGCAGTAGAAATATTGAAAATATTTGATATGTTGGATTGTAAGGCCATGGCCACACCCATGGACACCAACCTAAAACTGTTGTCTGATGAGACATTTGAATTAGTGGACATGACTGAGTACATACATATTATTGGATAATTAATGTATTTGATGAACATAAGGCCATACATATTATTTTTTGTGAACAACTTGAGTCAGTATCTAATTAAACCTAGATGGGTTCACCTAATAGCTGCAAAGCATGTGATGAGGTACCTAAAAGGTACGATAGAATTAGGAATTTAATGTGAGAGATCATGACTACATATTATAGGGATATATAGATTTAGATTGGGAAGGAAGTGCCGCAGACATGAAGAGCACGTCAGGTGGATGTTATTTTCTAGGATCCGCCATGATCTCATGGTTTAGTAAGAAAGAGTTCAGTGTTGCTCTCAGTACAACTAAAGCAGAGTACATTGTAGCTTGCTCCGCTTGTTGTGAAGCGATATGTCTTCGAAAGCTGATTTCAGGATTATTTGACATGGAGTTGGACACCACAATGATTCTTTTTGACAACCAAAGTTATATAAATATGACAGAGAACCCGATGTTCAATGAAAAATTGAAGCACATAGAAATATGATACTTTTATATAAGGGATATGGTGCAAAAGGGAGCTATCCAACTCCAGTATGTGAGTACCAATGAGGAAGTTGTTGATGTACTGAACAAGCCTCTATCTCAAGTAAAGTTTGAGTATTTCCGTGACAATATTGGTGTAGTTCTAAAAGACTTTCCTTGCAATGAGGAACAATGATGGTACTAAAAATGATGAATATATGGACCTTATTCTAAAAGGAGGAACAAGTCGAAGATATGGACTCCCCTCAGAAAGGAAGAGTAGGTCGAAGACATGAACCCTCCTCGGACAAAGGGGGAGCAGGTTGATAATATGGAAATTCCCAGGAAAGGGGGAGTAATGATGCGACTGACATCGATGATGGATGAAAGTGATGATGACATGGTCCTACATTCACTTGTGGATGATAGTATTATCTCTTGAGGATGCAAGGCATAACACTATGTTCATGAGAGTGGTCCTTACTAAGGATGGACCTGAAGATGTTAATATCGCATGGAGAATACCCACATTCAGTTGTGGATACCATAGAATAACACTCGCTTAGGAGTGGTCCTAACCTCAGTGGTAAGGATGATATATGGTGAGTCCTCATGGATGGAAGGACTAACATTTTGTACGCAGTTAAGATCTTCTCTACAGATAATACTCTTGTATGGAGAGTATGCCTACATTCATATGTATAAGATAGCATCGAATAACACTTTTTGGGAGTGGTACTAACCTTAGTGGTATGGATTCTCTATGATGAGTCCTCACAAATGTCGTAGTATAACACTCACTTGGGAGTGGTCCTAACTTCAGTGGTAAGGATGTCTACGATGAGAGCCAACATTTTGTATGCAGTCAAGATCTGCTTTGCATACAATACTCTTGCATGGAAGAGCATGCCTACATGTAAGTGTAGATACCATAGTATAACACTCACTTAGGAGTGGTCCTAAACTTAATGGCATGGATGGTCTACAATGAGTCCTCATGGACGATAGGTCCTGCATCTAGGTGTGGTAGATATATACATTCAGTTGTAGATGATTCAACTAATCAATTTTATAGATCATGCTGATGGAGGATTTCATCGTCCTTGGACTTACGTCCTAAAGTGATAGGGATTGATCATCCCACAAAGAGATCATGTGTACTACAGATAACATGGTGGAAACGGATCAAGTAGATCGAAGTGCGATTGCAAAGGATCAAGAAGATCGAAGCGCTGCTGCTACGAAGGATCAAGAATATTAGAGTACTGCTACAAAGGATCGAGAAGATCGAAAGTGATGGAAAGGATCGAAGATCAAAGTACTGCTGCAAAGAATCAGAAGATTGAAGTGCTGTTACAAAGGATCGAAAGATTGAAATGTTGATGCCAAAGGATCAAGTGATCATGTGATGCAGAAGATGAAGACATTGAAGAGAAACTGTTTTAGTTACTTATTGTGAAAACTTCCTATGACGTATAGATGTATTACCTAAATACTGCTGAAGATATTGTCTATTTTTTCTCCTATAGTCTATGATGATGTTGTCAATAGAATAACCTTCTCGTTAAGGGGCAGTGTTGAAATATTGTAACTTAAAAGGATATTCTAAATGTATTTTACTGATGTAACCCAAGGAAGATGTTATTATTCATCTGGTGGTGTGTTACTATTGTATTTTTTCATCATAGAGTCATAAGGTAAATCCTCCATTGTAAGTCGGGTCATTATTACCCTAATGAATAGTATAAAATACTGTTTTGAGTCTTCGTGAAGTTGGCCCAGGAATATTAGTGGGTCCAACTTGTTTAGGGTAAAATTCAGTTGGATCAATGTGTATAAATAGGAGAGTTGTGATTCTTATTTGGACACAAACTCATTGACTTGAGTAGCACATAGGAGAGAGAGAGAGAGAGAGAGAGAGAGAGAGAGAACAAAAAGGAAGAGAATATGTGTTTTTGGGGTTATATATTATACATCTTATACAGACAAAGTTTTGGATAGGTTTTCTTCCCCTTGAGGGTTTTCCAGGATAAATATTGTGTCTATCTTATTATTGTGTTTCTTTCAGTGATTCTGCATATGCTACTACTGTGAAATTAAATTGAACACTAACGATATCTAGTCTAGTATATAAAATATTAACACAAGGTGGTAACATGGTTTCCAGATCTGCAGATCGATCATGAGGGAACTTGGAGAGGATGTACAATAGGAAAGAACATCAAGAATCCCTTTCCGAAAAGTGAAACAAATACTAAAGGTACATTGGAACTAATTCATTCTGATGTATGTGGTCCTATTCCCTCGATATCATTAAGTGGATATGAGTATTATGTCACATTTATTGGTGACTATTCAAGAAATACTTGGATATACTTCTTGAAGAACAAGAGTGAAGTGTTAGAAAAAATAAAGGAATTTAAAGCCTTGATAGAGAAACACTCAGAGAGAAGAATCAATCACCGAGATCAGATAATGGTAGAGAATACATTTCATAGGAATTTGAAGCATTCTGTAAGAAGGGAGGAATTGAGAGGGAACTAATCACTACCTATAATCCCCAACAAAATGGTGTTGTAGAAAGAAAGAATAGAACCATTATGGAGCCAATGAAGACCACGATTCATGACAAAGACCTCCCCATGCAACTATGGGTTGAATCAATAAGAACAACTGTGTATTTGCATAATATATTATCTCATAATGCTCTTGGATTCAAGACTCCTGAGGAGATGTATATAGGAAAGAAACCTGAAGTGATCCATCTCAATATATTTGGTTTCCCAATATATGTACATATTTCGAAAGAGAAGAGAACCAAGTTGGATCCTTCTGGAAATAACGAAATATTTGTTGGATACTGTGAAGTCTCCAAATCCTTAAGGATATACATTTCAGGATTCCATCATATCAATATTAGTAGGAATCTAACATTTGATGAAGAGAAAACTCATAAGAAATATAGTAGGTTTCATCTTGAAGAAGTACATGAAGAGGATGTACCTCCCAGAATGGTAGAAGATGAACCCTCTCCTGAAATGGTAGCATCTGAAGATCATGATATGATAGAACCTCAGGAACCCACTACTATGGGTATCTCTCGAAAGATAAAACCTGATTGGGTAAGAGAAATCATACAAGAAGCAGAGAAATATGGAGCTGTAGCAGACTCCACAAGAACAAGGAAAAGATCAAAGGAATAGGGATTTGAAATCAAAGACAAAGTGACTCATGTATGAAAGTTGAAAAATGCTTTGTATCGATTGGAGAAAGCTCCTAGAGCTTGGTATGGTAGAATAGATAACTTCTTGACAAGCTTGGAATTTACAAAGAGTAAAGCTAATCATAACCTTTACATGAAAGTTATGGATGATGAACCAGCCATACTATTACTATATGTGGATGATCTATTTCTGACAGGAAATGGGAAACAAATCACAAATTGCAAGAAGAATCTAGCTGAAGAATTCGAGATGAAAGATCTTGGATTGCTGCATTATTTCCTAGTGTTGGAAGTGTGGTAGAGCCTAGAAGGAATATTTATGAACTAGGGAAAGTATACAATAGAAATATTGAAAATATTTGATATGTTGGATTGTAAAGCCATGGCCTCACCCATGGACACCAACCTAAATACGTTGGTATCTGATAAGTCATCAGATTTAGTGGATATGACTCAATACAAACAGATCATTGGATCATTGATGTATATGATTAATACAAGGCCAAATATATGGTTTGTTGTGAACACCTTAAGTCAGTATCTCTTCAAACCTAGACGGGTTCACTTGATAACTGAAAAGCATGTGATGAGGTACCTAAAAGGTAAAATATACTTGGGACTTTACTATGGTAGAGATCATGACTACAAATTGTATGGATATATGGATTCAGATTGGGAAGGAAGTGCCACAGACAAGAAGAGAACCTCAGGTGGATGTTATTGTCTGGGATATGCCATGATCTCATTGTTTAGCAAGAAATAGTCCAATGTTTCTCTTAGTACAACTGAATTTGAGTACATAGCATCTTGCACTGCTAGTTGTGAAGTGATATGGCTTCAAAAACTGATGTTAGGACTATTTGACATAGAGTTGGACACTACAATGATTCTTTGTGACAACCAGAGTTACATAAATATGACAGATAATCTGATGTTCCATGATAATTCAAAGCACATAGAAATACAATATTTTTATATAAGGGATATGGTACAAAAGGGAGCAATAAAGCTTCAATATGTGAGTACTGATGAGTAAGTTGCTGATGTACTAACCAAGCCCCTATCTCAAGTAAAGTTTGAATATTTCCATGAAAAGCTTGGTGTAGATCGAAAATACTTTCCTAGAAAGGAGGAATAGTGATGATACTACAAATGATGAGGACATGGACTCTCTTCCAAAGGAGGAACAAGTCAAAGACATGGACTCCCCACGGAAAAGGAGGGGAGGGCAGGTCAAAGGTATGAACCCTTCTCGAACAAAAGGAGAGTAGGATTATAATATGGATCCTCCGATGAAAGGGGGAGTGATGAAAAGGTTGAAATCAATGATGGGATGACGATGAAGCTAAAAATATATCACATTCACTTGTGGACGACAATATCCTCTCTTGAGGATTTCCAGTATAACACTCTGTTCATGAGAGTAGTACTTACTAAGGATGGCCCTACAGAGGTTACTCTCACATGGAGAGTACCCACATTTAGTTGTGAATACCAAAGATTAACAATCACTTAGGAGTGGTTCTAGAATTAGTGGCAAGGATGCTCTACCATGAGTCCTTACGGATGATTAGGCCAACATTTACATGCAGTCGATATCTTCTTTGTAGAAATTACTCTTGTATGGAGAGTATAACTACATTTATATGTAGATTCCACAGAATAACACTCACTTGGGAGTAGTACTAGCCTTAGTTGCAAGGATTCTCTATGATGAGTCCTCATGGATGCCGTAGTATAACACTCACTTGGGACTAGTCCTAGCCTTAGTGGCTAAGGATTTTCTATGATGAGGGATGACACATAGGTGTGGTCGAGATCTTCTATGTAGATAATAATCTTGGATGGAGAGTATGCATGCATGTATGTGTAGATGTCGTAGTATAAAACTCACTTAGGAGTGGTCCTAGCTTTGGAAGCTGAGGATGCACTACGATGAGTCCTTACAGATGACAGGGATTTCATCTAGGTGCAATGGATATCTACATTCAATTGTAGACGATTCAACTGGTCGATACTATGGACCCTCCTCGTTAATGGGGGGTAGGCTGATGGAGGATTGCATCATTCTTGGACATATGAACTAAATTCATAGGTATTTCTCATCCAACAAAGAGATCATGTGTACTATAGGTAGCGTGGCGGTGAAGGATCAAGAAGATTGAACTGCATTTGCAAAGGATCAAGATGATCGAAGTGGTGCTGCAAAGGATCAAAATGATCGAAGTGATGCTGCTATGAAGGATAGAGAATATTGAAGTACTGCTATAAAGGATTGAGGATCAAAGTGCTGCTATGAAGGATCGAGAATATATAAAATGTTGCAAAGGATCAAAGATTGAAGTACTATTACAAAGGATCAGGAAGATCAAAGTGCTGCTACAAAGGATCAAAAGATCGAAGTGTTGTTGCAAAAGGATCAAGTAATCATGTGATGCAGAAGATGAAGACATTTAAGAGTAATTGTTCTAGTTACTGATGAATGTTGAAAAATTCCTATGATGTATAGATGTATTACCTTGATACTGCTAAATATATTGTCTATCAATTCTCCTATAGTCTATGATGATGGTGTCACTTGAAAAAGCTTTTCACAAAGGGGGATTGTTGAAATATTTTAACTTCAAAGGATATTCTAAATGTATTTTACTAATGTAACCCAAGGGAGATGTTATTATTCCTCTTTCGAGATGTTACTATTGTAATTGGTCATCATAGAGTCATGATGTAAAACCTCCATTGTAAGTCGGGTCATTAGTACCCTAATGGATAATATAAAATACTGTTTTGAGTCTTCCTAGGTGAAGTCATCCCAAATAGTTTAGTAGGGCCGACTTGTTTAGGGTAAAGGTTAGTTGGCCCAATGTGTATAAAAAGAAGAGTTGTGATTCTTGTTTGAACATAGACTCACTCATTAGAGTAGCACATAGGAGAAAGAGAGATAGATCAACAAGGAGGAGAATACATGTTTAGGGGTTTTATATTATACATCTTATATAGATGAAGTTTTACTTGGTTTTCTTCCCTTTGAGGGTTTTCGAGGATAAATATTCTGTCTATCTTGTGACTATGTTTCTTTCAGTGATTATGGATATGCTACTGTTGTGAATTTGGATTAAACACTAATTATATATAGTCTAGGATATACAAGGAAGGCCATAAAAATGTGATCTACCAAGTGTGGTAAAATCAACTATAATAGGGGGATTGGGGATTAGGTGTTTAGAGACGCACAGAGAGAGAGAGAGAGAGGTTTAGGGTGGACATAGAGAGAGAGAGAGAAATTGAGTGTTATCAGTTTAGAGATACAGAAAGGGATATATTTTGGGTTAGGGTTTAGGAATTTAGATAGATAGAGAGAGATATTAGGGGGGTAAAGGGTTGATAGAGAGAGAGAGAGAGAGAGAGAGAGAGAGAGAGAGATTGGGGGTTAGCAGCTTAGAGAGAGATTGAGGGTTAGGGGTTTTGATAGAGAGAGAGAGATTGTTGATTAAGGGTGGAGAGAGAGATATTAAGAGTAAGGGGTTTAACTATATATATAAAGAGAGAGATATTAAGAGTAAGGGGTTTAACTATATATATAAAGAGAGAGATAGATAGAGAGAGAGAGAGATAGAGAGAGAGAGAGAGAGAGAGAGAGAGAGGGTTATGTGATTAGAGATATAGAGAGAGTGACTAGGGCTCAACGGTTTATGGAAAGAGAGAGATTGGGAGTTAAGGGTTTAGATATATATATATAGAGAGAGAAATTGGGGGTTAGGGGATTAGAGAGGGGGGGGGGAGATTTTGAGTTAGGTGTTTATAGAGACTCTATTTTACTGTTAGGGGTTGAGAGAGAGAGAAATATTTAGGATTAAGGGATTGGAGAGGAAGAGTGATCAAGGGTTAAGAGTTAAGATAGATAGAGATTTAGGTTTAGGGTTTTAGGGGGAGA